>JAHWFO010060970.1:1348125-1377801 GCA_023313115.1 Rhysida immarginata
GGCGTAGCCAGCCCCCCCCCCCCCCAAATCAAATAAGCATGTATACAAATACTTGATTTTTGCTGAAAATAAAATGTTATTGGCGAAACTTTGGAGTACAAAGGATTGGCTTTATTCAGAAATATGGAGCTTGTATTTGGTGCACTTTTCCTCATAATTTTCTCACATATGTATTCGGCTATCCCTCCCACTCCCCTAAGAAAAATCCTGGCTATGCCCCGGGGCCAACGATATAACGGGCACCAGCGCGGAAAAGTCACCTGACCATGCTAGTCCGAGTAACAATGTAATCTTCTTTGTTTCCATCTTGGATTTTAACAATCATTATTTTTTCGTTTGTTGGAAATAATGAAGGTTGGATTGTTAACCGGACTAAGATGGTCATGTGACTTTTCCGCGCTGGGGCAACACCACCTCTATTCAAAGCCTGAACGCGAAAATTTCATACATCGTTACATCATCATAAAAAGTCATCTTTAATCGCATTTCTACCAATAATAAACTCTAAATTATGACTTCGTATCATGATGTAACAATGTATGACGTTTCCGCGCTCAGGCTTTCTCTTTAGATGGTGTTGGCTGGGGCCCGTTATATCGTTGGCCCCGGCTATGCCCATGAAGACGTGTGATACTGTCTTTGAAAATAAAGTAAACGCCGCGGCGTTTAATTCACTTAAACTTTTTTTTGCGCGGCGTTAAATACGTTTACGTCACATTCTTGCTTCGTTTTTTAATTTTTGTTTTTTGAAGGCGGCGTTTGTTTCACTTTAGCTTTTTATGATGCGGCATCTATTTGAGGGCGGCTATTATTCAAAGAAATACGGTATTAACAGTTCTAAAAACCACTAGACTGCTACCCCACAGCTCCGATCGTGGGCTTCATACTGCACTTCATACCGAATTCGTGATAATATACGCTATAAAGTGCACAAGGTAGTGGCGTAGATAGTGTATGCTAGAGAGCCTAGGAAATATCGCGCTTCCTGGAAGATTTGGTCAACTAAAATAAAAAGAAAACTATTTCACACAGTTCCTTCGTCCATTTTTCGCCCCGGGGCATCCCCCCCCCCCCCCCCCTCGCCTGGCTACGAGGATATTCAAACATTTAGCCATAAAATTGATTCAGTATTAGCAAAAGAATAGGAGCTGGTCGAAATAAGCATAATGAAATAACCCATTAACCAAACGGATTTTAGTTTGCGACGGTAGGTGACATTATATTCCAAGGAGTTTCTCATCGCACATGTGGTCGTGTTTTGATCGGTTGAACTTAACGATTTTATTGCAGGAAGTACGATCGTAGATCATCGTGTTCTTCACTTTTTTTTTTCCCTCTGAGCGTAAAGCGTTTGCGACACGATCGTTCATAAAGACGCGCTTCCTGTATACATCTAATTCACGGTCTGTTTACCCACCGAGCTTGAGGAATTCTCACAAGAAAGACGGCAATGATAACGAGATAAACATTTCGTTTAGTTGAACTGCGGCATTAAATGAAAATTATTTTTGAATTGTGCGAGATGGCCTTTATTGAGGTTAGAATACGCAGGTGCGAAATTAAATCTCCTGAGTAATGAATCGAGAGCAGTAAATTTCGTTTTGAGAGGGTCCTTTAACCTCGTGTTTCTTTTAGAGACATAAAAAGCCAAAGAGAGAAAAGGTGGCATCTTGCCTTTTCTGTGACAAAAGCCAATGGCACCTTGTCTTTGGGACTGAATCTGTCGTCCCAGGGTGTCGCCCGAATCCGTTCAAAAGAAGGAGAAAAGGAATGCGGCCTCCGAGAAGGACAAAAAAAGAGACAGAGAGAGAGAGAAACGATTGCCACCCGTGAACGACGCATGTCGACGGAGGAGTGGCAACAAATCAAAGGCCAAGAAATACGAAAGGAAACTGGAGGGGTGGAAGAAGAAGAATCGAGATTTATTTTTATTACGGTCCACATAAAAGTGATAATCCTTGACTTAAAAATTATTGCCACCTTTCTTTTTTTTTTTTTATATTCATTTTCGTTTGTTCACTCAAAAGAGGGAGGTCTTTCGATTTTGGTGTATTCCATTTTGGTAGGCGTTTAGATAAGGTCCGAAAGGTAGCAGCAGCAGAGAGAAGAAGAAGAAAAAGAAAGAAGGAAGGTTTGGCTTTGAAAAGAACACTTATAAATAGGTTTGGATGAGTTGGCCCTCCCGGTTGGCCGCCCCCGCTAAGCTCCCCGAATGACAATGGAGATCTCGCAGAACCCTCATTCATTCTTCTTTCTAAAAGAACATTCTTAAGAAGGAATCTTCTGACAATGCTCTGCTTTTCTGATCCCCCCTTCATAACGAAGCCCATTTCTTTATCGTTTTCGTATAGATATATATATTTCCGAGTGTCGATACGTGGGTGGATGTGTCTGATAGAGTGGGAGTGGGAAGGACCCTTTGAAATGCGGCCAGTTTTCTGGTCGAAGGAAGAGCAAAACGAAATCTCTCTCTCTCTCTCTCCTTTTCAACGGCTCCAGCTGTGGCAGGAACTTTGGGAAAAAAAAAAATCGTTTTTTTTTTTTTATAAGCGGAAAAACGGCAGAAGGGGCTTTGTTACGCACCGCGCCCTCCACTCCCGCGCATTCGCTTCTCGTTAATGGCGGAGCGATTTGCACAGGAAACACGTTCGCGTCATTTAGGATGGAGTTCGGGGGATTAAGGAGGAGAGAGAGCAAAAAAAAAAATTGTAACAACCTTTAACGAGTGTTTACTAATCACAGGAGAAAAAGGGAGGTGGTTTTTTGCTCCTTTTTTGGGCTAAAAGTGGGGTGGTAGGGCTTTTGGGGAATAATGAAGGCGAGGAATTTTTGACCCGACAGGGGCGTGAAAAATGTCTCATTCAAGTGTCGTTCGAGGAAATTTATCTGGTCCTGAAACGTTCTACGGGTTGTTGGCGACATTCATGTGGGGAGAAAAGAGCACCGAAATAAAAAAGGAAATTTCGCTGTTAACAACGTTTGATTGTATTTGAATGTCGAGGAATGGAGGGAGACCCACTTTTAGCAAAACCCATTCTCTTTGAGAGAAATAAAATGACCGAAAAAGCGTTTATATTGAAAGTGTGCTTTAGTGGACCGCTGGACTTTTTGGGTCGCACCGGGAAAAAATTCTTAAGAATTCTTTGAACCACTAATCCTTCACGTAGAGACTATTTTCGGTGGATATATTTAGTTTTGACAAAGAAGTTTAAATCGTTACTTACAAGCATTGATTTGGATTAAAACATTCCTTATACTGCAGGCCTCGAAGTTCTCCTATATTTCCTATATTATGAAGGAATCGTTCAAAAATGTCCTATATATCGTATCATCCTATATTTTAATAAATAGTCTAACTGCAACTGCATTAGAAACATTACCAATATGTCTATCCATCCAAAATTCAATCAACGGGAAAACTGCAACGGAAAAAAAAAAACCTCTCTTACATTTGAATCACTAATTTTCAAAAGGGCGTATATCCACATGCTTAAATATTCAAGACTAGCACCGAAAGTATTGTGTGTAATTCAGTGGCGTCAGCTAGGTGGTGATCCCAGCATTCAGTACGGGATTAGCCTGGGATATAAAAGCTAGGACGATTATTCATATTAATCGTCCTAAAATAACTTATGTGCCATATCAATACTTTTACCTACTGCATGGTTTCTTAATTGAAGAGGTTATGACACTCGTAACTGTTCCAATGCTTTCGGCGCGTCCCGGAAGTAGATGTTATTTCGAGCATTCTTGCTTCATTTATCAAATTTCTAAGAATCATTTTGAATCATTTATTTAAGATAAAAAACTTAAAGTTTATAACTAGTTGAATTATATTGTATATCTGATTATTTAGAGCAGACTTTGATGTTTTGCCATCTGGTGGTCAAAATAACAGCTGGATCGCGTTTAAATGGGAGTGTCAGTTAATATCGCAAATATATAACAACCCGCACTATTACATCGTCATGAGTTTCGTGGCCATTTACTCAAAAGAAAGTAACCATGAGTAACGTTTTCCCGTGAGAAAAGTGAAATGACGAAGGAGAGTGGCACCCTCTTTTAAACAATATTCAATTTTATGCGGTGCCACTATTTTAGCGCGTTTTTCTTTTTCTAGCGCAAAATTTAGCGCGATGGTACTATTTTAGCGATATTTTAACACGTTTTAAACAGATGAATTATCATTTTTGTAAATGCAATAAAACTGCTCCAATCCGGACTTCTATTGGCTCTGCCAGCACCCTCTATGTCAATTAGATATAGAGGATGCTAGGCCCGTTGCCTAGCGATTCCAAACTTCGGTTTAACTTTTCAATGCTTTTCAATGGCATTACACCACATTGTTAAACCTAATGTTTGGAATCGCTAGGCAACTGGCCAGGAAGTGACATCATACTTACCAGTTCTGGGAGAAGAACAGTTGTTCACAATCAGTAATCGCTTACCAGTTCACGACCAGTAATCGCTTCAGAAGGAGTTCCCTTCAGAAAGAGTAGCTGAAGGTTACTGTCTGTAGATATGGAAGATGAAGACGTAGGTGTGGTTGAGATGGACGCCGAAGAAGTGCAGGGTCAGGGTCCAGTCGACGCAATTCCGCATCGTCAGCATCAACCGGGGACACAATATCGACAGCATCGTTAGTCTCAGGCGGCGAAGAAGAAACACGTCCGGTTGTTCGGCGCCGTGCACGGTCACAGGCCGCAGAACAAGCCATTGAAGAAATAAAAGCAGATCTAAAACGATTCATGATAGACTCCGCGAAACTCCAAACTGTTCATCTCTTTTCGATGACAAAAGTAACAGAACATATCAATGGCCATGCAACTCCACCGCATTCCCATAGGAATATTAAGGATGCAGTACGGATGCTCGTGAGAGATAAAACACTTGTATACTACTCTTTTAGACATGGCCAGGAAAAGATAAAAATTTATCTCATTAGTGATAAATGTCTTCGACACCATGCTCTACCATAAAATATTCAACTGAACTGTTGGGACGTCATAGTAAAGGAAATTCCGTGGACTGTATTTGAACATTATAAAAACAAGAAAATTCCACCTTAGTAAAATATTTGTTTTAGTAAAATATTTGTTGAAACTCTGCCCTGGGTAAATGTACACTCTAAGCCAATGCTGCTGCTGCCCAAAAGTACCCATATTCGTTGCATTATGTATACTAAGTGATGTAGATGTTCACATAATGCTAATAATTTGTTTTTATAAACTTAGCGTTTTTTTGGCGCGTTTCAGCAACACCGCTAGCGCGATCTAAAAATTTGGGTTGTCAATACTGGAATAACTATCAACAAAATCACATGACGTGCTCATGGCATTGCATTGGCGGCAATTAGTAAAAGGTAAGGATATGTTTCTTATGTTAGATTAATACAGCGTACATTGGCTACAGCAGAACACAAGATACCATAAGCATTCTACTATAATGCGAAAAATGTTGACCTGAAAAAGCACCCAAAATTGTGCAAGACAGAAAAATTAGCGCTACAACGACTGGGGAGGGGGTGGGAATAAAACGAATTTCAAACGAAACTAGCATATAATACACTGTAATGTATCAGTATATTCAATATTATACACTAATTCGTTAGGTCGAAATTCGTTTGAACTCATCCCCCCCCCATCCATGCCTGGCGACAGAAAAGTCAATGCAAAATTGAGAAAAAAAACAAATTATAGAGTATATATCTGTATATACAATAAACAAAAATGGGGATCGCATTAATTAATATAAATAGGCCTATAATGCATCAAAATAGTATCCTATATTTTTTGTATTAGCTCCTATATTTTTTTTATTTCTCACTTCGAGGCCTGTATACTGTAATACACAAACAGCTGAACAATCAACTCATTTAAATACTTTTGGTATTTTCGTAAGAGTATTTATTGACGGATTATTAAAATGAATTGTTAATGGGCTGGCAACAATGGGAAACGTCATCAACTCGATTCTCGGATACACTGTATGATCAAAAGTTTCCGAACACCTCTCTAAAATAATATGTGACCTAATTTACATATCTGTGATATCTATCATCATCATCATCATTATCATCACCACGATCAACCCTTTGCAATCCACTGCTGGATGAAGGTCTTCTCTAAATGCTTCCATTCTTCTCTGTTTGAAGCTTTAGATTTCCAGTTGACACCAGCCATCTTCCTTATTTCGTCGAGCCACCTTGCATGGGGTCGTCCTCTTGGGCGTTTAAAGTCTCGAGGGTATGACTCTGGTCCATCTCATATCTTGTCTTCTAGCAATGTGACCAGTCCATTGCCATTTAGAATCTGTGATATCTATAAGATTATATAAATAGAAAGATGCCTTACTGGACTCATTTGTGATTCATATTATGAGTTGTCCGACAGAGCTCAGTGGTTCTAGTATGGTACCATCATAGGATATTTTCTATACAACAAGTCTGCACGCGAGATTACTGTCATTCTTTAAAGACAGGTCCAATTCCGTTGTAACGAATATCAATATAACGATTTATTTTCGGTCGTGACAGATATCCTATATAAACAATGTAAATCAAATCCCAGTTTAACGAAATTCATTTTCGTGAAAAAATGCGGCCTTTAATTATCGGCAAATCTGGAAAACCTCGTTGCATGGATGACTTATGAAATGTTTGGTACTTGGTTAACAAATATGGATAACAAAATGATCGAACAGAAAAGGAAGATCTTGTTGTTGGTTGGCAGTTGTTCTGCTCATTGATTTCATGCTTGCAGAATGTTCGAGTGGAGTATTTACCGCTGAATGTACTACGGTTCTCCAATCTCTTGATCTTGGCACGAGGAAAACTCATTACCGAAAGAATATGCTGGGGAAAATTCCAGCCTACATTGCATGCCATAAAACCAAACAGATTGATTTGAAGGAGGCCATAGACAAGATTGCTTCAGCCTGGTGGGCTGTTAAAGACGGGACTATTGTAAAATGTTGGAACAATACTGGACTAACCGATTATTGATGATCAAAAAGTAATGGAGGACGAGTCTGAAGTTGATACTGTGGCTGATCTCTGAATTTCCGTAACTGCAGAAACTGATGTTCCTGTTGAAAGTTCCTTTGGCGATTTTGTTACTGTTCTTGATGATATGTTGGTTACCTATGAATTGCAGATGACGACATTGTTAACGACATTACAGAATCAACTATGGAAAATGAAACGAGTGATGATGGTTATGAAGACTAGGGATGTCAAGATCCGGGTAATTTAAGATCCGGATCTTTTTTTCGGTCCGAGATCCGAGAACCGCATCTTGGATCCGAGATCCGAAATTCGGATCCTGTATCAGGAAATTGTGTATATGCAATTTTTTTAATATATATAACCGCCTTATAACGTGTCTCAAAGTCAAAAGTCCCTAAACTCCCTAATTCCCTATGACTGAGCCGTGGATCGGTTTAATATAATCAACAATCAAAATCATCAAAAAATAAAATCAGTTTTAATTTAACAAATCTTTAGTTTTCGTTTTAGTTAGAATTGTACCATATTCTTCAATCTAAATGGACTCGACTATTGCGATTATGATAGCCTGAGTCCTCTTAAGTATTCAGTCCTAATACGCATCCAGCCTGAGTCCTAATACGCATCCAGTGAAAGGATCCGAGATCCGAAATCCGGATATTTCTAGATCCGGATCAGAAATCCGGATCCAACGGACATCACTAATAAAGACAGAGCACGGCACTGAAAAGTCACCAGAGTAGGTCCAGCCTTCATTGTTTCCAACAAAATCAAAAACTATGACTATCGTAGCAACATTGATTTTCTTCACTATAGTCTATCCAGCCTTAGTTTGCATGAAATGTGATGGCCGTTTCAATTATTGGACATTGTTACAACAAAACTTAAACAATACATAACAATTAACATGTCCATCATATTTCGCGCAAACTAAGGCTGGATGAACTATAACTCAGCCATAACAACACCATCTAAAGAGAAAGCCTGAGTGCGGAAACGTCGTACATTGTTAGAACGTCGTCTTTAATCGCATTTCTACCAATAATAAGCACTAAATTATGACTAGGTATGATTATAGTAAACTCCATCTAACCTCTCCCTTACTGCGCTTGGTCGGCTTTCTCACCCTGCGTATGATTACATTGTACTTGGTTTCAAGGACAATTAAAAAATATATGAATTGCATTTCTTTATAAAGAAAACAAAATAAAGTGCTTTCAGCACGATGTCGCGTTGTGATTAGGCTTCGACCAATCGCAGTTAGGGAGAGGATAGCTGGAGTTTTACTATATGTAACAATGTATGAAATTTTCGCGCTCAGGCTTTGAGAAGAGGCAACACCACCTAGATATAAGGCCTGTTAACGGAAACGTCATACATTGTTACACCATTAGTCGACCATTGTTAATCGTATTTCTACCAATAATAAATCCTAAATTTGGTCGACTAATGATGATGTAACAATGTATGACGTTTCCGTTATCAGGCCTTCTGTCTAGGTGGTGTTGGCCATAACCACCGAGAGAGAAGGCCTCTGCGATGAAAAGTAATACATCATCATAGTTAGAGCAAATTTATGGCATATGGGGGGTGCATATATTTTTCAAATAGCAGCTAGCGCCACCAGCACCGGGAAGTGACGAAAGTAGCACACTACTAGCACGGAAGAAAAGTATACGATTTCTAGCGTTCTAGCTGAAAAGTATCTGCATCAATAGCACGATTTTTCCATGATGGCGTCTTCTAAACACAAAACAACTTCGTACATGGGGGCTGCCATCTTTGAAATAGCCCGTGCCATAGCAACACCTCCTAAAGAGAAAGCCTCTGCACGGAAACGTCATATATTGTTACATCATCTAAGTAGGGCATTGTTATTCGTATTTCTACCAATAATAATAAGCCCTGAATTTGCACTACTATGGCGATGTAACAATGTATGACGGTTTCCGTGCAGAGGCTTTCTCTTTAGGAGGTGTTGGCCATAGTCTACAACAATAGAAGAAATACTGGCGTTTCTGGCAAGCTAGCAGTAGAAAAGTTTACGCAACCAGGGTGCGCTAATAGCTGAAAAGTGTACGCCTCAAGCCGTGACCACCGAGAGAGAAAGCCTCCGCAATGAAACTGAATACATTTTTACATCATCATGGATAGTGCAAATTCAGGGCTTATAATAACAATTCCTATTATTGGTAGGAATACGAATAACAATGCACTATCTATGTGATGCAACAATGTATTCAGTTTCATTGCGGAGGCCTTCTCTCTCGGTGGTCACGCTCAAGCGCGCTTCTAGCCAACACCTCCTAGGAGGTGTTGTTCTAGCACCACTGGCTCAAAAGTATATGCACCTTGGTAGAAATACGAATAAGAATACCCTAAAGATGATGATGTAACAATGTATTATGTTTCATCGCAGAGGCCTTCTCTCTCGGTGGTTACGACCAACACCTCCTAAAAAAGAAAGCCTATGCACTGAAAATTCATACATTGTTATATCATCATAAAAAGGCGTTGTTAATCGTATTTCTACCAATAGTAAGCCCTAAATTATGACTTCTTATGATCATGTAACAATATATGAATTTTCAGTGCACAGGCTTTCTTTCAAGGTGGTGTTGGTACGACTTAGCTTGCTGTTAGCATTATGGCTAAATGTAGGTCTTATTATTGGTAGAAACAAGGCCAACTAGAGAGACAGGCCCTGAAACTCGAAAGTCACCTAACATTTAAGGATACATTATTACTTGGACTAAGTTAGGTGACTTTTGAGTTTCAGGGCCTGTCTCTCTCGTTGGCCTCGTGGTAGAAATCAATGACGTATAGATGACGATGTAACAAATGTAGGTCTTTAATATACGTCTTTGGTAGAAATACGATTTACAAATGACGAACTATGATGATGTAACAATGCAGGCGGAGGCTTTCTTTATAGATGGAGTTGGCTGGGCCCCTGTGTCTCTCGTCAGCTGCGATGCGAAGTGTATGTTGATGAACATAGCAACTTTTTTACCATTCAGTGAATTGGAATAAGAGATGAAACCGTTTCAACTTGTCTTTCTTGTGATCTTACTTATTCAAATTAGTTTTTTATTGGTACATGTAATTTTAAAGCGATTTTATTTATCGTGGAACCTTAGGCTTTTTTCTATTCTATCGTGGAACGAACCCTCATCTCTGGCCATCTATTTTCATGTTTTTTTTTAAACTTAAATCTTTTCTAAGTGTTTAAGCCTTTACGAGCTGCTTAAAGTATTTTCATTTACATATCTCTGTTAACGTGCTTGCGAAACACGTTGATGTGCCTCCAGTGTGCTCCTTTTATCGCGAAGAGAATGGTGCCGAGACTCTCTAGAAGAATGAAGTAAATGACGGAAGGACCTGTGAAAAGAGGGTAGAGAAAGGGAAGAGGTGACGTGTCGTGTGTGTGTGTTGATGAGAGGGAACCCTTGTGACAACCCTTTTTCTGCCGGGGATGGGTGATAGATATTCAGGACCCCGTTTGCAGGTGATAGCGAGCGTTTGTTGAAGTTGATCAAGGAAGACAGGAGGTGGAGGGTTGAAGATGAAATGAGTCAGGAAGAAGGTGTTAAGGGTCTTCCACCCACCCGACAACGCAGATAGAGACCATTCACCCCGTCAAGGCATCCAGAGTACACAACACCCATAGAGAGAGAAGGAGGAGGAGGAATGGAGATTAGAGGAACGCAAGGAGGGAGTGAAATTGTCCACTCGAAAGCGCCCCTGGTGGCATCCAATGAGTCGAAACCAGACGGTGGAGGGAGAGAGAAAGTTCTTGATTCTTTTATCATGGCCCTTTTCTAATTTTTTTTTTAATCTCTTCATCCTTTTTTGATTCTTTTCCACTGCCTCTCCTCTTCCGTCATTATCCCTCACCGCTAATCCTCGTCTCCTCCTTCTCTCTCTTGTTAGACGGTGACACGGTCGCTCCTTCCCACCCACCTACTCCACTGGAACACTTTCAATGCCTAATTATTTCGGTTTCGAAAGAGAGGAGAAGGGAAAAAAGTCGTATTTCTGCCGCATCATCATCATCATTCGTGGTCCTCGTCGCCATCATCATCATCATTATCATCATCTTCGTCATTCCTTTGCTTGAGAGTGAAAAGAAAAAGAGCTAACCGTGATGCTTTTCTAACCTTTTTTATAGACCCCTACCCTCTTTAAATTCCTCTTCTTTTGGGGGTTATTTCCACTGCAGCATTAGAACCATAACGTGATTTAGAGGCTCCTCATCCTTTACAGAAATTGATGAGAAATGGATATCAACTGGAGCTGGCATTAAAAACAGAAAGTAAGGAAAGGGGAGAGAGTGGAGGGTAGGGAAAAAAATCACCCGAGTGACGTCATAAGTAGAGCTTAATAAGAATTAAAAGTTGTTTTCCGAAGATGAAATCCGGTCGGCCTCTTTTCCTTTGTGCTTCACTGTTTTCGAATATTAATTAAAATTGTTTGCTCTTTAAGCGGATAATGTTCTTTTGCGAAGGCCGGATGAGCCCTTGTCATTCAGGACAAACACCGTAACAGGATCATTATGATGCACACACACGCGCACACACACACACACACATACACTTACATACAGCCCTTTCCTTTTCCCTTCTGTTCTTGCTATTTATTACCCCTACCATCACCACACCACCTCCACCGCCGCCGCCAGTCTCTCTGTGTGTCTGTTGTATGTGTGGTGCTCCTCCTTATTCTACGCCAACCTCCGAGAGCTTTTCATAAATGTTTCGCATCTAATCTTCCGTTTAAATATTGCAGACTCGTGTCGTGGACAACGTTTGCTTTGTTCTAACGTTCCACGATGCACTTGATGTCGAGGGGTGGGCGACCCGAGTGGAAGCAAGGATCCTCGAATTCATCGATTCACATACACACACGCGCACAAACACACACACACAACAGTTTCTTGTTAAATAGTGGACGTGATAAACATTTGAAGAGCTTCAAAAGAGAAGCGATTGGAAAAGCGCTGGAATCCTTTGCTTTTGAACAGGGCATATATCTTTCCATTCTGGTTGGTCTCAGTAGATGCTTGCATATAAATGCGAAACTGCGTTTGTTTGTTTGTTTGTTTTTAATATATTTTTTAAGAAATATTAACAGTAGAGGGATTCCTGAGGCTCAATCTAATAGCACTTGTGTGTGGGTAACCGATCAGGAGGTTCTGCTTTGTTGCGCTTTGTTTCAGATTTCGATTTGGTTCCGTCTCGTTAGAAATCTTGTTCCATTTTTTCTCCTCCTCCTTGATTTCGTCCTGTTTTTTTGTAAAATGCTATGACTCGGATCTGTTTCCAAATCAATGCTCCGCTACCCATTATCGAACTCAGTTGTAAGGGATCCCCACCACTAGGGGAATAGGAATCAGTCAGGCGTCTCCAGGTGAGACAACGACTGTCATCCCAGTTAGAGAATGTGAAGTGGCACACCAGGAGGTTAAAAAAAATCCACTTTCAATTGCAGTCGTCCTTTATGAGGATGTTTACGCTGTTTTTTGCTTTCATTTTTTTTTCTCAAACCAACTCAATTGACATGAATCGATTCTGCGACATGTTGAAATGAAGTTCTTGAGTTGCAATTGTTCAGTCAGAATGTACCTTTAGATTTCAGAGTAAAGTCATTTCCGATAATGTGGATTGCGTTTATTTTTCAAGGCTGATATCCATGTTTTATAATAAATTAGAGTTTAGTCCCGGACTATTCCCTTGTTCAAATGTATATAGGTTTCTCAGAGAAAATGCAATACCACGAAAATTTGTCACGGGCTCTTTGAAAAGTGCTGTGAAAAGCATAAAATTGGTCTCAATGCCTCCAAGAAAGGTAAGAAGAAGGTTAAGGACTGAACATACCTGTCGACGACAGTTTCATCAAGCAAATGACTTTACTCTCCAAGGTTCAATTATAGGGCTACGTACAGCCGATTGGAGAGTAAAGTGGACAGAATGCAACAACAGTCAGTCGGATTTGGAGACGGTGGTTTGAAGAACAAAATATGAAAAGTCGTAGGAGACAGATCGATGGATGCGACGTCAAGCCTTAACGGTTCCAACAATCAACAGCTGATGACATTTTGAAGAGTGTACAGGGAATATCGGTGCTCCAATATTGATGAAGATTGGCTGAGGCAAGCTTTGCAGTGGTGTCGAAATAGAGCTGCCTGGCGTAACGAATGATATACTTTGACGCACCAATAATGATGAGCGAGTTTGAGTGTAGAGGTGACTGGCAATCGGGTTGATTTTTTTATCGTTTTTTGAGCACCTATAACTACAAGAGCTGATTGGTAACCTCTAGTACGTATAACGGGTACTTTGATAGCATGGTGATATGCTGCTGAGGTTGTCTATTACAATCAGGTCATACCAAATGTCATTATTCAGTAATACAGCGCACGTCAACAGCATGTTATGCAAGGTGATTCATAATCTTCTTGGGATCTATGCGACATGATTGGACTTGGTAAATACCAAATAGATCACAGTATACTTTGACAGTGGTCGAGCCTACTATCTGCGGCCCAAGTTTTCTCTCATTAAAAGCATTTTTTTCATGATGTTTAGTAGGTGTGATTCCGTGTTTAGCCACTGCTAAGAAAATATATACACTGCTTAGCCATATTGATATAGTTTCTCAATAGTGTAAGAAAACTGAAAGAATTTTTTTTAAAAAGTATATGAATGCAGGAGCCTTTCTGTCTCGTTATGACAAGTGAATTCGCATGAAATAAATGCTACCACGCCCTGGGTAAGGACAGGTTGGAGCTTTACCCATCAAGTTCAGTTTCCTTGGTTATCTTCCGATTTTCTATGCAGTGATGAATATGAAAGAAATCAGCCTGATTAGATTCCGAGCCTTGATGAGCTGCTTGAAGGTTTCTTCTTGAACAGAACACTCACTTGTTGAATAAAAATTTTCTTCGTCATTTAGTTTGAGCTTATTTTGTGTTTTCGTGCCAGTCTTCCCTTGTATCTCTTCGTCGATTTAACAACTTTGCTCTCAATAACCAATTCTCAATTTCAATAATTTTGTTGAGATTTTTCTGTTTCTTATTTTTATGTTCCTCTCCTTTGCATGTGCACCGTCCTCGCCACCGGTATCAACATTTCCCGCTTGTTCTAAGGAGTAGCAATTTGAAAACCAGAAGGGAGGGCAACAACAACAACAACTGTTTCAATTTAAGAAAAAAAAAGAGTAACAAGTGCGTCGTAAAATTTATTGCTTTATTATCGGGTGATTAATAGTGTGGAAAAAGTGTCTGGCATCGTAAAAAAGAATATTTACATACATTTCGAATAGATTTCCTGCGATTCTGTTCCAAGCGAGAGGTAAATAGTACAGAACGAATATTAATGGGCTCAGAGGGTTGTTTTTTTTTTTTGATTAGATAACTGAAGACAGGAGAAAAATCAAAATTATAGATGGTGGTATCCAAGTCCCTCGGGATATTGGGTTTGGCCCCTTTTTTTCCAACGATTTTATGGGGAAAACCTCCTTTGCCTACCTCTGTTGAAAGCCTGAGGAATCGGAGGTCAAAGGAAATGTCACGAAAGATGCTGATGAATTTCGATTCTTTCTCTATTCTCTCTTGGAAAGGTTCTGCGTTCGTCGTACAGATTCATTAAACGCTAGGGGGGCGGGCTGAGGCAGCGAAAAGAGATTCTAACCATTTTTAAAGTCAATTCGGCCGTGTGTTTGCAAGCGTGAGATTTTGTTTTATTTTCTGCGAAATCAGAAATAGAGAAAAGGGAATTTTTTTTTTTTTACCCTTTCCAAGTCTGTTCGACGGCGTTAGGCTTAATTAGGCCGAAGGAAGTTTTATGGGAAAGGAGGAGGTGGAGAGAGGCTTCTCCGTGCATAGTTGATGACGACGGCGACGGTGGCGGTGATGATGAACTTTTAATCGATCTCGTTTCCGTCGGCGTTTTCCAACCAGATTAAGGGAATGGATTTCTGGGATTCGGGATTTTGTTTGGGGAGAAACAGTTTTGTTGCTTCCCGTAGATGGGTTCGTCTTCGAGACGAACGTTTTTGCGGTGTATCTTCTTGCACACATTTCTTGGGCATCTTCTCGTCTGTGTGATATTTTTTTCTTCAGATTTTAAATTTTGCTCAGGCGTTAATCTATTGGATACCTGGACGAGAATATCCTTAGAGATCTTGCGTTATATTAAGTCGTCACAGGTTTCATTCAGTTCCTTTGCCGATTTCATGTATTTGTTTGCATAGAACATGTCTTTAACGAGTTCGGTTGCTTGCAGTAGGCTATTCCTGTTTAACTCATTAACAAGTAGAGACGAATTGAAGAGTAGATAATTCCCTTCTCTATGCATCAACAGGTGGGAGATTAGCATTGGATTGAATTGTTTAATTCTGAGAAATTCGTTTCAAATTACTACTCTGGTCCCGGTAAGAATGAACTAAATGTGAAATGCGCCTGCGTTAATTTTACCGTTTCTCTTCAGATATTTGTTTTGTAAAAAATACCCAAGACATTACTACTTGAATGAAAACATTCAGTACGTATGAGTTTTTGTCGTGTTTTTTGTTACTAAAAATTGTGCATTTTTTCATTAGCGGGAAGTTTCAAATACAAGTAACCAAGCAGATGCCTTAAATAGTTTCAGTTTCTTTTTCAACCTGGATTGATACTAGCTTCGTTTTTAGTTCATCGATAGCGGGACAAGACTATAGAATGTAACGCTTCATACAGGGTGTTCCACAAAGGACTCCCTGATTTTAAATGTAAATATCTCGGAAACGGAGATCGATAGAAGAATGAAATAAGTGGTATGTTTATTTCGGAAGCTGTAAAAATCTGATACAGAAGTTTCAAAATTAGTTACAAATGTTGCCGATAGATGGCGCTCCACGCTGTAGTCGCAGTACGGAGTCCGAGAAATAGGCTATAAACTGTCTCTTGCAAGCAGCCATTGCAATCACATCGCAATCGATTCAAAATGGGCACCTTTCGCAGCACAGAGATGGCGCAAACGAAGAACGAAATTTCAGTACGCTATGTACAGCGCCAAACTCCTTTATTTAAAAGTATAAGACATATGTAACTATATAAGAGGTTGGTCTGCGCGTCGTGCTGCCCAAATATTTGACACTGTGGATGGTTACCAGGTAGACGGCAGCAATGTTTACCCTGAAAGCGCATTACCAATTTGTGGCTCAATTTCTGTGTAAGGAAGGCATGCAACCAGTAGAAATCTTTGGTGCATGCAGAGTTTACGGGGAGGTTTGTTTGAAACGCCGTAGTTATTAAATGGTGTGCGAGGTTTCGAGATCCAAGTCAAGGAGATCCTTGACTGCTTTCTAGAAAGTCTTGAATTCTATGACTTTTTTTTTTTTTTTTAATCTTCGGACCTCTGAAAAAGGCTTTAAAGTGACGGCGTTTTACTTCCAATCACCAGCTTTTTTGCAGAAGCTATACAGAAACTATCGGCTATAGGAACTGAACAACATCGGTGACTGTGTATAGACAGAAACGTACAGGATTTGTCCGAAAAGCAATATCAGTGAGTCGATTAGAAGACCTTTATTGATCCTATCGGTACAATACATTAAAAGGTTTCAAAATAGGTTCCTCTTGCGTCGATACATCGCTTCCAACGAGATTTCCAGGCATCGAAGGGGTCACGGTAGGCCTTTTCACGGTAGTTCTTTAGAGCCTTGGTGCAAGCCTCTTTGACTTTGTCAACTGTCCCAAATTGATGCCCTTTCATGGGAGATTTCAAGCGCGGAAACAAGTCGGGGGGAGCTACGTCAGGACTGTAGGATGGCTGGGGAACTGTTGGTACCTTTGAATCGGCCAGGAAGCAAGTCACGAGGAATGCACCAGCTTCGCGCACACTTTGCTCATCTGCAGATTGTTCGTCACAATCTTGTTATCGCCATTAAACGAACACTCAAACGACGGTCTGAGTTCAAGAGTTCGTCACATTTTCGTCGGTGGTGGTCGTTGATGGCCTTCCAGCGCCAGCTTCATCGCGGACCTCTTCATGACCTTCAAAAAATGTTTTGTGCCACCGGTAGATTTGGCGTTCCGATAAACAATCATCATCAAAGGCCGTTTCCGCTGCGGACTTGCCGAGTTTCACACAAAACTTGATGGCACTCTTTTGTTCAATCGAGCGCTACATCGCGGCTTGCACGGGAGACGAAAGCAAGGTTCACGAAAATGCCTGTCCTTACTCTCTGGATGGTCGGAGAACCCTGAGTGACCGCGCATGCGTAAGCCTATCCTCCCCGATCCCCACCGCTCCGAGCCAATACTACCTAGAAACATTTCTAGCGTGTTGCGACTTGTATGTTTGTAATTGCTGACATTACTTTTCGGACAAACCCTGTATGTTTGTAATTGCTAATTACAAAGTACTCAATATTCTATCAGTTGTACTGCATCCCTTGTAGATTTTTTTTTGTCTTCAGTGCCGTACTATTGAAAACAAGTCATCACAGTGGCGATGCGTTTTTGCCACCTTTGTATAACAAGTCCAGTTTTGGAGCAAATCTTTAACGCACTTGATAGAGTTTGGTTTGTCTTCAATACCGTCTTTCTGTTGTCGTCTCACTAGAAATTAAGTCAAGAAATATAAAAATTATGTAAAAAGTATTGGATTTAGGCTAATAGTTCTGGGGAAATTGGTAAACGGGGATTTCTTTCAGTACAAGCTCTTTTTAGATTAATCCATTTTTTGGATTTTTAAATGAAAATAGAATGACAAGGTAGATTTCTTGGTTAGCTTAGTTTTCTTAATTCCGAAGAAAGAGGAACAGTTCACTTTCCGCTTTTTTTTCCCGCCTCAACTGCATGAAAGTGGTAACGGAAACCTCTTGGAGTCGCCGGTTTATGTCCATTGGGCACTTGCCGTTCGTTTGGTATGGTGGACGAATTTTGTCGTTTGGCTCTTATTTTCGGGGTTGTGTGTGTATAGGGTAGGGGGAGGAATGGAGGTCAAGCAGACAGACGTCGTTTTCATTTTCCCCTCATTCGTCGTATTTGCAGGCCATTAATGCCTCGTCTTGAAGCGATCGAGAGAGAGAGAGAGATTGATTCGTCGCGCCTCACTGGTGCGGACCTCTTTTCGATCGACTGATGCCATCTCATTTTCTCCTTCTCTCTCTCTCTCTCTCTCACTCTCTCTCCCATCCCGCAAAATAGTTCGTATGCTAAACTCGATGACTTTCCTTTCTCTCCTTTTTTTTAAATTTTTTTTTCTACTGGCGAAGATTCGCTTGGCGTTTCTCGTGGCAACGACGCTCAGTCTCTCTGGAAATGTAAATAACGAATGGCTGTGTATAACAAGCACTGCTCGCGCTGAATAAGCACACACTCTGGCAACAGATTTTCATCGATTTTTAAACGCTGCTCCTAGTAGTGTTGTTAGGGGTGGGTAGGGGCGGGAAGTGGGGGTGGGAAAGCAACCTTACCCCCTCCTTTTCCATCCTCAACGAAATTAATTTTGTATCCGTACATCTTGCATTAAAAATGATTAGCGACATCATCTTCTGTTTCCTCGTTCGCAAATCTGGAATATTCATTAGCAGCCGTCTTACTTTCATTAGATTCCAATTAAATCGCGAAGCTATTTTGTCTCCGTCGTTGTCGTCTCTGAAAAACATGTAAAAAAGGAAAATAATAAAATTAAAATAAAATAAAAAGATAAAAAAGACTGAGACGTCACAGTGATCGTTTGTTCTTTTTCATTAATGTAAATAATAGGGTAACTCCTCCTCGTGAATATGTTATGAAACGCTGACTGAAGTTTTCCTTTCTTTTGTATTCTTCATTTATTTTAGTTCAACCTATTTCTTTTATTATTTTAATTGATGTTTGTAAGGTTTACCGAGGAGACCACAACTCCCACCTGGACAGAGACGTCCTCGTCGTCGTACCGATGGCTTTGTTGTTGTTGTTGTTCGTAAGGAGAAACATGTTTGATATGTCAAAGGAAGAATAGGGGTTTTGAGTGGTAGGTGGGTTGAGTGAGCCACGAGGGGAATGGGTGGCAAGGGGATATGACATGTGATGACAGTCGTCCTATTCCGACGATGACCTTTTCGGAGACTCTTGGGATCAGACCAGAGAGTCCCCCGGAACGGAGGGAGGATGGCGACGACACAAGAAACATCTCTGGCTGATTGGATCAGGCCAATTTCATTCGTCTGTTTCTTTCTCGTTCACTCCTCGGATACAAACAGACAATATTTCGACGGAAGCGAGGGACCGCAGAAGATGAACCCACAAAACCACCACCCCAAGATCTTGCTTGTCTTTCTTTTCTTTTCTCCTTTATCTTTGTCTTGCTCCCTCCCACAGGGGAATTCAGTTACTGATCAGCAACCCAGTGATTACAGACAAAAGAAATTAGCATTGCGCGTAAATTGTCATTAAGAGCGGACTTTTCAAGGGATTAGGGTCCATATAAGTTTCTTTTTTAGTTATCAGAGATAGCAAAAATATTGCCATTTGGCACATAACTTATTTTAATAACTCCAATATTAAAAAAATAGATGGCGTTAGCCATGCAAGAGAATCAGATCTTCAATTTGTGTTCAAACGGCCCACGATCTCAAACCTGGATATAGAGAACAAACCTCTTACCACAAAAGATCATTCGACATATGGAACGTCGAATGTGTATTTCGAAGGCTATGCCTTCATTGTCAACGGCAAGATTGAGAAAGACCAGAAAATGTTTCTAATAATATACATTAGGGTACTAACAGGAAGGATCGGGATATATGATTAGAATTATTCTAGCTCAGCCATTTACCCTGATCCTACCTTTTAATGCCCTGAGGTACATTGTTAGATAAATTTTATAGTTAATCTCACTCTTGCCATTGAGAATGAAAGCATACCCTTCGAAATACGTATCCGGCGTTTCATATCTCGGGTAGTCTTTTGTGGTAAGATGTTTTTCCTTCATATACAGGCAATTCCGCGCCATGGTTCTTTCTTATTTTTTCACAATCCAGGGATCTATCTAGGGCCAATTTGGAACCGTTTAAGGGTACCTTCACAAAATTATTTTGATTGGAAACGGTATCTTCACAAAATTTTAACTCGTGTTTAACAACGTAAATAATGCCAATTCAAATAATAAAAAAAGCGATGTTTTTTTGTTTTTTTTAAATAAACCCAGTGTTTTATATTTTTTGTTAAACATTTTCACAAAAGTCTAGGTATTTTCACAAAAATGGGTATGGATTTTGAAATTATAGATAGACCCACCCCTGCAATCTCAAACTTTAAGATTTATGGTCCGTTTTTCTTTGCGGAAGAAATTGCGGACTAGATCTTTGAACATCATGGTGCTTCACCATACTTCCACGACCAAGTCCAAACTTCTTGAACAGACCCACTTCGATTTCGTCAAACACTGCAATCGTTTGTAAACACCCATTGACAAATATGTATTTTGTTAGGTAAGTCTTTAAAAAGTGCATAAAGAAAATGTACTATATAAATATGCGGTTAGGGGCTTCTTGATCATCCTATCTCTGTTGCATCGAATTCCTATTGAAAGATGTTGGCTGATGACCAAGGCATTTTCAGAACCAAAGCATCAATCTGCATCAAAAGGAATTGGCTTAATAGAAACTTTCACTAAAGAGTTTTGCCAAAATTGAGGTTTTCAAATTGAGATATTTGAAAATAAAGACAATTTAACGTCTGTTAACATGTTACAGCAAAATCAAATAGATTCGGTTGTCATCTACTGCACAGATACAGTATTATCTTCCTTTCCTTGGATGAAAGCATTATGAAGTTTGTTATCGACATAAACAGAACTTATTTATTTATAGTACAGATTCTGAAACGTCTTCTAAAAGATTAAATAAGCAACTAATATAGAAAAGCGTGGACATAAAGGTGTAAATACGCTTTAAGGCTTTTGAAAAGCTAAAACATGTACAACACGAGGGCATTTTCCGTAAGGGATTTAATCACTTTCTAAATAAGAGCCTCATTTGGTGAGCAAGTACATAGAGTTTCATTAAATTTTCTTTGAATTAAAAAAACATTTAATTTTAACCGAGATTTTAGATAGCGCAGATGCCTTCAATTTTAGATTGAAATTAATGTAGGTTAAGTGCTATTGTACAAAATAAAAGAGAAAGGCAGGCAGATTTATGCAATCTACTTAATCCCTAGGTGCTCTTTTGTGAATAGTGTAGTGTGTGTAATCCCTCTCCACTCGAAAAACAAATCACTAAAGTGTTTTTCCTTATGAATTGCAATTGAATTTTTTAATGGAGGTGGGTACATATTAATATAAACTAAATAGTCGAATAAAGAATTTTTCAGAATTTTCTATCCGCCCTGCGTTACCTCTTCCTCCTTCATCTCCTCTCTATAATTTAAACTGGAAGATTTTTCCGGTTTATGATCTCTTGTAGATTATGTGAAATGAATTTTTAACTGTTTCGACTTTATCCCGTAAAATTCTCTGCCTTGAGCCTCCGTGCTTTTCTAAATGTTTAATGGCACTAAGCTTCTTAGACGTTAACAAGAAGGAGAAGTCGGAAAGAGACGGCCCTCCTCCCCCGCCCCAAAACGCGGAAAAGGATTCGCAAGGTGGGGATTCGAGAGAAACTTATTCCCTCCCCAACTTCCTCTGTTGTCTTTTTTTTTTTCCTTATCTAACTGCGAACAACAACTTGTCTTTTCATTAGAATTGCTGGACATTGTTAAAGAAAATCGTCAGTAAACAACGTCCTTACAGTTTGTGATTACTTAGGAAGAACCTAACCTATTTTTTTCAACTTTCTGAATCCCCCTGTGAATAGTTGTGTTTAGGTTTTACATAATAAATGTTTACTTAATTGTAGACCCAAAATTAGACTTTTTAATGGATACTTTCAAAAATGAAGGACTATGCAGTGTCCGTGCTTAAACTTCAAAAATATAGTACGTAATTCTTAGATTTAGAAATTTTAGTGTTTACTTCTGTTCTCTCTCTTATTTAGGGTCTCTTAAATAGTATCGATTTAAAAAATTCATTGTTATTCGCAAGTTGGAAACAAATAGTCATGTTTATTTAGCATTTTTTGTAACAACAACTGGTAATTTGTACTGTCCAGATCTAATTGTAAAAAAAATAAAAAATCGAGTAGCAATGATGTAACCTTTTCTTGACTAAAAATAAGCAATATCGTCATCAAAAAAGGGGTTCATTTAGTTTCTTCTATATATCAAAAAACCTTATGCACCTTACAGTAGAGGTGTGTTTATTATACCGTATGCAAATATTCATATTAAGGTTATGTTAAAAAAAATTTGCTCGATATTGTTTCTTAAATTGTACTACCAACGCTATTTCCTAAATGGTATCGGGCGATTTAAACATCCAATCAAATTTTTATAGAAGAGATTGAAAATATCTTCACTACCACATAAACGAAGAGAGTGGTTTCCAGTAAAGATTATATTGATACACTGGAAGTTAAAAATAAAAAAGCGAAACTGAAGCAGCTGGCAATATTATTTTGAATAGAGCCGCAAGAAGTACTGCTTTGCATACAAATATTGAGGATGTTTGCCGAAGTCGCACTTTTCCAACTCTTTTCAAATATTGGTATCTCTCGATTAATAAGTTTTGCATATTGATTTATCACCTAGGGTCATTGCGATAACATGTCACCCTTTCATTTACCCCAAATAGCTTTTGTGTAGAATGTGATCATGTTTCCTCTAAAATCAAATATTTTTAAAAAGTACTATTTTGGCAACTTTCCCATATAGAGGGTAAATTCGAGTTGATAGTACAGGGTCTTTCTGAATGGTCTGTATAAAATTTCAGGCTATGTTCCAAGGATCAAAACAAGTAGAAAATGTTATATGAAAATGGGACCCAAAAAGCTTCTTTCTAGAGTTAAAACGGTTTGAAGGTGTATTGCAGTAGACGAAATAAAGTTAATTTAATTAACGTTAAAGCGTATAGGAATCTTAAACTGTGTTTATTTCTACAGTATAACAAGACGGTGTCAAAGCCAATGAAATAATGAAGGTATAACAAGGCAAATGCTATAGATGGCCTCTGGTTCTTTGAATTGTCGTAACTCTTCCCCTACTATAGGATACCTTCAAACCGTTATAACTCTAGAAAGAAGGGTTTTTGACCCCATTCTCGTATGTCATTTTCTGGTCCCTGGAACATAATTTTGAAAGTTTGTACAGACCATTCAGAAACGCCCTGTATATTTTATAAACATGTGACAAAAATTCAAGGGGTGATTCTTTGGGTTATTTTAAGAAGCTTTTGTCCTTTGATGATTTTCGGAATGACGCGTTTTTTCGAAAATACAGGGCGATAAAGGTTTCGATTTGGGTTAGTCCAGGGTCGAGTTTTTGGACTTGAGATCGCGGTTTAGTAAGCATCGCTCATACGTCAAAATTGCGTAATATCAAAGCCTTCCAATGGCAATTGCTCTGATCTTACGCAAATTTGACGTATGAGCGATGCTCGATCCCTAAACTTAAAAACCCTTGGATTTTTTTTCCTGTGGGGCCATCTGAAGTGTAAGTTTACACTACTCCAGTGGAAAATGTAGATTTGAGAAATCGGATTGCGGATGGGTGTACTGCAATAAGAAACAACCCTGGTGTTTTTGAAAGAGTTCGGCAGTAGATGAGGAGATTGGATTACCGAACTGGATTAGCCGGGGGTAGTAATTTTCAGCAGATATTCACTGCGTTTACATGCACACTTTCGATCCGGATCGAAAGACCAGTTTCAAGTCAATCCTGAAAAAAGTGGCATGTAAACAGGCTTCAACACCCCGATCCGGATCGAATTCAATCCAGTCGAAAGAGGTGGTTTGAAACCAGGAAAGCATGCCTCAGGAAAGAGGTCAATCCAGTAATGTGCATGTAAACACCCCGATCCGGATCGAGTTTAAATTTGCTGTTTTGTTGAAAGAAAAAAATATAGAAAATTTTAGCATAGATTTACACCTCAACACAATAAATATCTATAAATAAATAAATGAATAAATTTTAAAATACATTGCATGTTTAGGTTGTTTTTGTTTTTGTTTTTTTTATCAAAATGTAATTTTTTCCAAATTAAAATTTTTCAAATTTTCTATCAAATTCGGGTTTTATATATATATAATTATCAAATTATCTTTTATATTTATATCAAAAATTCCAATTTAACAATTTCTATTTTATTAAATTATAATTTGATAATTATTTATAATTTAATAAAATTAAAATAAATTATTAAATTGAAGTTTTTGATATAAATCTAAAAATTAATTTGATAAAAATCTATTAAAATTATGTTTTGATAAGAATGATAAAAATAAGTATAAAAATCTTAAACGTGCAAATGCATTTTAAAAGTTATTAAGAATTATTATTTTGAGGTGTAAATAAATCAAAAACTTGATCTAGTTAACATTATAAATAACCTCAACCTTATTATTTAAATATAGAAAATTTTAATTGAAAACAAAATTTAAAGGAAAAATCAATAATTACAAAATTTATTGATTGTCAATTATATTTCCAGACGATAATAATGAGAAAAATTTTAAAAATTGTTTTTCAGCCGTATTTTAGAGGAAGCGTAACTCAAGTGATAAGGCCGACTGAGCCAACAATGGCGGATTCTGTAGCAGATGACAAAGTCTGGCGTACTTTCCTAATCTAGAGCTTTACCCACAGGGCATCTTATAGGACTCGATCCGGATCGAGTTAGATGCATGTAAACGCGAGGCATTTTTGGATTAGCTCAAGTCGATCCGGATCGAAAGGTGCATGTAAACGCAGTGATTGTAGATTAAGAAGCTTTACATGTATCTTCGAAAAACCTTTATCGCCCTGTATCTTCAAAACAAAGCGGCATTCTGAAAATTATCAAAAGACAAAAGATTCTTAAAATAATCCAAAGAATCATCCCTTGAATTTTTGTTGTATGTTAGCAAACATCTTGTATATTCTGCTGATGTGCCTTGAAGATCCTCTGAAATGCAGTACTATGACGAACTGTAAACCTGCGTGGTGTTGGCTATTTTAAAGTATACAGTAAAGTTGGCATGTATTCTGAAGAGCTTTTTAAGCGTCGAAGTGACCAGTTGTTTAAGCTATTTCCTTGGCTTAGATGGTCTATAATCCCTTGTAGCTGTGATAAGAATTTGGAGATATTCGAGTCGAATTACGCCTTCTTGAGATGATGTCTAAATTTTATACTTTTAACCCTGGAAAGGCTAATTTTTTCATTTCTTTTTTCTTTGGCTATTGCATTTTGGTGGGTGTTAAAATAACAGCGTTGGTTGTTCTCGTGTTATCTATCGAAATGCTATGAATTTGCTCTTTCTTTATCTTGGATGGAGGAGAAGGTCAGTCGTCTGTGTTTGAAATGGAATATCGAAGGGGGATTTTGGTTAGTTTACTCGTCGGGGTGTTTTTATCCCCCTCTTTCCATTTTTTTTTTCTCTTTCTCCTAGGAGGTCTGTCTGTTTTCTTGTGTGTTGTTTGGTTGGGGTGAAACTGGTTGTGCAATGGGATTTATTAAAGCTTCATCCGTTTGCCTGGGGCAAGGGTGGCCGCCAGGTTGACGAATAGTTCTCGAAAGTACCTCGGGGTTCTTTTCTTTCTTTCTTTCTTTTTCTCTCTTTAGTTTTTATAAATCTTTTCCTTTCTAAGAACTATGTAAATTTTTCGACTTTCGCCCTGTTGTTTTGATATGTTTTTAGAAGGGTTTTTTGTCGTTTTCTTTAAATTGAGTCTGAGTGGCTTTTTATATTGCTTCCTTGTAGTGGGATCTTTCTTCATTTAATAAATATATGATTTTTTTAAAGATTCGCATTAATCATTTCCTGGTCGATCCTTGAAGTCAACATATTTGGATTTTTTTTAAAGGGTTCGATTTATAAGTAATTCATGATCTTTTTTAATTCGGGAAGATTTCAGATATAAAAAAAATTGTTTGTACAGCTCATTTATACGTCAAGCAATGATTTCATGAAGTTTAAAATTTATCAGATTTTTTTTAAAATCGTTATTTATAAATTGTATCGTTTTTATCGTTTGCGGTTTCATATTTCGAGCCAGCTGGGCGGCCTTCTACACGTTTGAAAAACTAAGCTTTTATTATTTTTTAAAGAATGTTTATATTTTTTTTCCAGTTTTCAGCTCACATGAGTCAGTTGACAATCTCGTCCTTCCTTCCCCTCTAATTTCCATTAACGTTGGCAGATTTTTTAAAAATATTTTTTAAGGTGGGGGGGGGGGGGGCTTGGAAGTTGATCATTCGAAAACGATGATTGGTGTTGATAGATGGCGACTCACTGGATCCCCGGCAATTGGAAATGTTGCATTAGGAAGCGATCGATGCCAATAAAGGGTGGGGTGATGGACGGAGGTTGACGATCATCTGATCAGAGATGGAACGATTAGTTAGAAACGACTGGTTACGATTTCTCTTTCTCCTGTCACCTCTCTCCCAATCCCCATCCCGTCAAAATATTAGAAACAATGTCATTCAATTGGACGAAATTTGGTGCGGATATTATTATCTTTTTTATTCATTTCGGAGGTGTAAGTGTTCTTTTTCATATGGTACATCCATTCATTCGAACTGTAAATGCATGCATTCGTCTTCTATTTTGAAATATATGGTATGTTGTTGGTCCAAATCTTACAATCACTGCTTTCTATCACCGATTATTACAGACTAGAGCCAGATTTCACTCTAGTACAAAAGACGTTTATCCTAATTAACGCACAGTTATATAAAATGGTCAGGATAGAGCTTTTCCAATTAGAGACGGAGTTATAATTTCAGTATTCTTTGAACGATCAATTACATCGTATTCAAATGTAAATTTCTTCTGCCACAAATTCCATTTAATAGTTCCCAAAGGTATTACGTATTATGCTTTCAACTGTCAGAAAAAGCGGCAGCTTATGAAATGATCCCCGAAGTCTTCTATTGCGATTGTTGCTTTTACCATTTAGTGACTTTTATTCGTAATGATCAAATTGCTCAGGCATCCTTTAAAAAATGAGTACACGTTAACTTTCAAATCTTTGATTCTTCTAAATTAACACGTTCCTACTGCTTTTTAAGATAAAACTTAAAAGTTCGTTAATGATTGAGGAACCTTAATCATTTGCAAAAATAGTCCATTTTGCGAAATCGAAGTAACGGTAATTCTACTGAAAATTTTAATTTTTAACAGATTTAAACTTGTGTGTTGACAATTGTTTTCTATTAAGAGAATTTCTTCCTTAGAATGTCTACAGTGTGTAATTGCTTACGCTTTTTGGCGCTGAGTTTCATTGAAGTCATTTAAATCCTTTGGATGCTAGTGTTGAGCTATCCGCCATAGACGAAAATGTTGCTAACTATGTAATGCACGAAAATATTCATACACTTTGTAGTAATGTGCCTGCAAGAACGTTTTCAAATCGTCTTCTTGTGTCAAAGAATAGGACAATCGCGCTTTTAAATCGCCGAGACATACTTACAACTTTCTGCGTATAGTGTCTTCATATAATTTAACTAAAGAGTGAAATTAGTTACTGTCCAGATTCATAAATATGAAGATTAATAACAGCGATCTATGAATTTATCAAGATTTTAAGGGGGCGTTATTTTAGATATTGTAAAGTGATGGTGGAAATACTGAAGCTATGCTTTGAGTGAGATAATTTAATGTGGATGAAAAAGGAAATTTGGATTCAATCCACAGAGTCTCTAGTCTTCGCGTCTACCAACTGGGAAACCTGGTACTCAAATTCTTGGTTTTGGAGTAGAAATTCCCCGATCTTCGAGCCAGTTGCCTGCCCTTATCATTGGGCTCCCACTTTGACTGCTTAGGACACTTGGAGACAACTGAACCATTGTCCGCAGTGGCCCAGCTGGAGACTCGTGGTCCTTGATTCGACTTCAAGTTGCGGAATTTTTCCTTTGCTTTTTCGTCTATATTCAATCAAGATATTGATGACAGTACTTGCGACAAGTATACTTGGCACTGTTTGAAGACATTTATTGAAGAACGAAAACTTTCACGTTTCTCCGCCTGCTTGTTTGCTTGTTGTTATTATTCTTGCTATTATTCTTGCAACGAAGGAATTTTGCGATTTGTTCATTTAACCCTTTCCCGTATCACGACATTCCGAAATGATGGGATTTATTCATATTTGATGGCTGTTCTTCCCGGAATCCTTGTTTGTCATCGACGTCATTGGTCAGCGAGTCATTTGCTCGGACTTGGCGAAGCCCCATGTGTTTACCTCTTACATAATACAGAATGGGTAAACACATTCTTTTAAGAAAATTTCGCCGCCCCTTCGTTTTCTCGCCGTTCGAATGGAAGATATTAATTGCGAAATGAGGCTCCTCTCCACTGGGCAGAAAATCCTTCGAACCAAAATTTCCTTCGGCCCCTCTGGGAAGCCCGAAATCAATCCTCCGCTGCCGTTGCTGCTTTCAAAGCCTTTGACTTTTCGCGGAATAATTAACAAAGCAAAAATCTCTATTGTTTGGAAGTCAGCAGAAAAGAAACGAAATTTTAAGTTTTTTTATTTGAAGAGAGAGAGATGTGTCTGGGTGAGTGGTTTTGATTCGACCAGTGACGATCATCGCAAAAGGGGCCCTTCACGAGGGAAAAATGAAGTACCCCTTCTTTTCGTCCCTCTTTAATGATATCCTAGAGTCGTTACTTGGCGACAAGGAACTCAAGGAATTGGATGGGAAGGAATAGGGGGAAAAACAAAGCAGGATCATTAAAATTGAATACACACACTTTTCATCACTCTCCTTTCATCCAATGAATAACACTCTCCCTTCCGCTTTGTCTTTTCCTTAAGCAAGAGCATATTAAAACTGATATCAATCTGAGTGAATCTATTTGTAACATTACGATAGATGAGCTTTTTTTTTTTTTTTTATTTATTTTTATTAATTTGATGCATCGATATCAGACCACCCTCTATCCCGAATTCCCTTTTCCGAGGCTCCCCCCCCCCCTCTCTCTCTCTCTCCAATCATTAGCCGGGTGCAGCTGCATTGTCTCCTCTCGTTCTCCCATTGCAAATTAGCTAATTGAAGCACGGTTAATTGAAATGAAATACTCCCAACCTCGGCCGTAATGAATTGTGAAAAGAGTGTTTAGAGAAGTCATTTTGCAAGAGAGATAGAGAGAGAGAAAAGGAGAGGACTGCTTTATTAAACATCGTCCCAATAATGAATGATAATGACAACAACATTATCCGTTTTCCCCTCTTCGCAGTGATATCCGTTTGCAACATTTCCAATTGGACTAGGAGATCATCATCCCCGTCGTCATCATCTTTTGCGTATATTTGCTGTAAATGGAGCATTACTGTCGGGGATATACGGTTACATTCGCATTAGGACCTCGACATCGAAACTGTACTGACTGCGACGAAGAGACGGCAGTCTGGACATTCGATACTTTTTTAATCACATTTTTACAACGAACAAATAATACTTTTCTATCCATTTTCAGGTCGTTTGTCATTTTGGTTTCCTTCTTTGGCTTCTCTAGAAAGAGAAAGAAAAATTCATGTAGAGGGAGATAAGCCATTGTGTTGAAACTAATTTATTATTATTATTATTATTATTATTATTATTATTATTATTATTATTATT
>JAHWFO010060970.1:1377811-1435669 GCA_023313115.1 Rhysida immarginata
TTATTATTATTATTATTATTATTATTATTATTATTATTATTATTATTTCTAAGGAATGTCAACGTATAAAACTACTCGTATGTTCCATTAAAAAGAAATCGTCAATACAATTAAAGATTTCTAAGGAATGCATGCCAAGAAAGGCGGGTCTAAATGTAAAACTTGCAAAACACAAAATGGGCAGGATTGAAAAAAAGTCAAACCAGCTCTTCTTTGTTGATTGAGTTGAAATGGATCACGCATATTTTCATTGGTTCCGTAAATACACGGAAACGCGTCTGCTTAAGAAGATAGGTTCTTTTGCAAAGCAAACATTATGGGAACAAGAGGGAATTGTGATCCAAATAGTTCCAAGATTAAACAACAGAGAAACGATATATCACTGGAGAAATTATAAAGAGCTGCGAATGTAATGAACTCATTTTACGCGATTTCATGTCGCACGATTATTTCATAGAACCAATTAATCGCATAAAGCAAGAGACTCCTGTGTTACTTGTAAGATGGTGTCGGTTTCGGGAACACGGTCGAACGTTGAAGTGCGTGGTGAGATCAGAATTTGCAATTGTTGGGCACATCACCAACTGAAATTATTACCAACCTGTTGAGGTTGCTAATGAACTATCACGGAAACAAGTGTGGGTTTGGAAAGCACATCTACCAAAAATGGTAATGGGGTGCCCCATTGAACAGACACTTGGGTGGCAAGAACGAGGAAGTTCCGCAAGCCGTCTTATTGTGAATTCAGGCGTCTGACACTGACTTCAACGCTAGCATGGATGCCTTTTATGTACGGTTGGAATAAATATTTAGAAAGTTATGGAAATTTAATCTTTATATAGGCTGAACTCTTGTTTGCAAGTACAAGTTCAGTAAATTTACGCAATGAGGGGTCATGTTAGCTTATTTATTGAACAGCTTCGTAGAAACCAAGTTTTCAAAGAAACCAGAGAGTGTGTAGCCTGTACATATAATTCAGTTGTATGCGACTTGGCTCATTGGAGGTTCGCTTTTATACCCTGTTAACACTACAATAATTGTGATCATCATCGTCGTGCATACGCGTGTTCAGGTCATCAAAAGATCCAGAAGACCAGAAAGCGTGGGGGTTACTTGTTCTTCAGAAGAGCACAAACGCGGCGAGGAGGTCAAGGAAAAGTTCATACGCCAAAATTAAAATTTTGCTGTTAGATGATGATGATGATGATAGTGGCGCTTTTAGGCATAGTCATTTCCCAGTATTGATAGGCTTGATTATCAAGTAAACTAATGTTCTTGAACAAATAGTGTACATGATGGTACAATTAATTCTAAAATTATTTGGCGAAGGAATCTTTTCATCGCTTTGGCTTCTGGGAGTCGATCTACCGTGAACGTGTCTAAGGATTTGATCAGGTTATAGAAATTTCTGTGATATAACACACGTTCCCACGGCCACAGAATCAGATTTCGTTCACGTATCATAACATGATCGGCGAGTTGAACATGATTAAGTAATAAAGTATTAGAAGTACTTACCCATATAACCACATTGTAGTGTATAGGAGGTAGTTGTTGATGAGATGACCAAACACTTCATTTGAAGTCAAATAGATGCACTAACAATGTAGATCGTTTATAATTTTGGCATTAAAGCGAAGATGGGGATCAATTATATTAATGTAATTCGTTGTAGAATGGGTGGGTATGATGTATGTGTCATTATCGTTAATATAGGAGAACAACCATATTCCCACGTACCATTTGGTCGCGTTGCATTTCGGATCGCCCTAAAAATTTCCTTTCGACTCGGTCTGAACAGTTTTTCGCGTTCGTCTAATGGGACTAATTTGATATCACATGAATAACGTTATTGGGGGAAATAAGAAGCTAAGCTCATAGGCGTTGTCCACGAAAATGCGAGAGCGGAGGGGACGTTTTGTTTATGGCATTTTGATGGCATTTCCCTTCCTCGCTCCTCCTCCTAAGGCCCTTACGTTGCCTCTAAGCTTGTTAGGCCTCCTAATATCGAAGAATTTAATCCATCCCCGACTTTTAAGAAACTCTAAAACTATTAAGAATTAAAATGGAAGAAATTCCTAAGAGGATTTCCATTCGAGTGTATGTTTGGGGGGAGGTGGATTGATTAAACTTTAGGAGGTCAGATGGGCTAGGACCCACTTTCAAAGCGCTCTTTCTGCTTGGATTGATTTCTCCCAAACAATTATTACTCTGTAAGGGGAAAAGGGTGAGAGAGTGAGTGGCTTCGTTCACATTCGAGCACGTTAAAGGAGGAGACTGGCACATATAAAAATAGGAAAACAATTTTTTTTCCCTTAGAAATTTGCATAGCCATCAGAAGAGATTTGGCAACAGAAGATTTGTGAAGCCAGCCTTGCTAAGATTTTAAAGTTCGATTTTTGGTGTCTTGTTCGTTAAAAATTAACGCGTATGGAAGACTTGTCGCGCGTTTATTTCTTCGTTCGCTGCAGAGCAGAAGTGTCCGGAACGACTCGACTTGGAACAAATATCGATTTTAAACGAGAATGTTCAGATTTTATTCCTTTCTTAATGCGCTTTTAATTGTTTCTAAGAAGAGTTTTTCGTTCTGAGCCAAGCAGGCGGATGTCGCGCATTAGGCCATCCAAGTTGAAGACGCGGCTATGGCAAGTTAAGTACAGCTCGTTGATCTACGAGGGCATTTTGTAAAGTTTTGGCTCTTATGCGATGGTTACAACAATTGCGAAATACAGACATGAAACTGGTATAGAAGGAAAGCCAGATTCTTTGACTATCACGACACCTAGCGACGCCTAACTATATGGTAATGCTGTACATGCGAAGTACATGGAAATTTGGTTGAAACAATGTGCTGTGATTGAATTCCTCACCGTGGAGGGTTGCGCACCCATTCATCGAAGATGAGTGTTGTTTATGTGTGGATGTGAGTACTGTCAGAAGGTGGCCAAAGGAGTGTTAAAGACAGTAACGAGGAGGTGAAAACAGCAACAGAGATTACTTAAACCAACACCTTCTAGAGAGAAGGCCTGCGCACGAAAACATCATACCATCTTACATCATCATAAAAAGTCATAATTTAGGACTTACTATCGGTAGAAATACGATTAACAATGATTTGTTATGATGATGTACCAATGTATGACCTTGTTTATATGCAGATGCACCAATCATGGTCAAAGTAATTGGAACTGGATGGCTCATTGTTTTGACATCATCGATTGTAGCAATGTCCCAAGCTGCCGCCGGGTGCGCCTATTTGGAAACATTGGCTCTTACGTATATTTTGGAGTTTATTACAGCATTTTGTATGTAAATTTCCTAAAGGATATGTTATATTTCTTTGCGGTGGAAAGCGAGGCGTTGGCCAGGACACTCAAAAGTCTCCTGACCTTCGAGGTGCAAGCAACAATCCATCCCTCATTGTTTCCAACAAACGAAAATTGTTAAAATTTTGTTGGCGACAATGAAGGATGGATTGTTGCTCGGAATCCGAGGGTCAGGTGGCTTTCGTGTGTCCAGGCCTGTCTCTCTTTGTGCTCTGGTGGATGACTCATGAATTTTTGAATACGATAATTTAGTATAGTCATCGATTGCAGCGCATATACTGATAGCCTGGGACACAATCACGTGACCATTTTCTATTTTTGTTCGAGGCCAACGAGAAAGACAGGCCCTGGCGCAGAAATGTCACCTGACTATAGTAGTCCAGCCAACAACCTAATCTTCACTATTTTCAACAAACGAAAAAACAATACTGACTGCTAAAATCCAAGATGAAAAGTAATCTGTGCAGCAGGGCATTTTTGATGGGCATATCCTTTGTTGGACATTATTTATAAAAAGTAAACAATGCACAAAACAAAATGAGCATTTAAATTGAGCATGCTAAATTGGCAACACTGCAACAGACGTCCGATTTCTTCACCAACGGAAATAAGAAACTTGTCTAAAGTTGGCGCATGAGTGTGGACAGGAATGATGACTATGTAGAGGACACTTTCTGGTAGAAGACATTCTTCTAAGCTTTCATCAGATGCATAGGCTCAGGTCAGTATCTCGCAAATTGCTGAAGCAAACGCCTAGAAAGCAAAACTTTTCAAAACGCCATCGTACAGCGATTGGACAAATGTTTAACAGGATCGTAATTTTCAAGTAAAATTTTCCTAGAATTAATCGGATATTGGAGAAGCGGTTAAATTTCATTCAGAAAAATTTACGGCGTGATGATGACTGCTCATAGATTATTCCGTCTGCTTTCGACAGGATCCTGAAGTTTCGGCGGAAAGTTTTTTTGGTGTCGTTTACAGTGTATTTTATTATGCCCAGTCAGCTGTCATGTAGGTGATAGTTATTTAAAAAATCGATTGATGGCGGGAAAAATTTTCAAGGAGTTGGGTGGCGAAGGCAAATTTTTCTTAATCTGTCGAGTTCTTGTGGAAAAATTTTTTTTCTTGCCCTACGTTTTTTAGAAAGCGCGCTTTGAAAACACGAAAATCTATTGTCGAAGGGAACAGTTGATCCCTATTGAATAGACACGGGATTCGAAGGAAATTTCTGCCTCACTCTCCTGCCCCATTCCTTTTAATTTCATTTTAATATTTTTAAATAGCCGACCCCTCCTCCAGAAACGCGAGCAAAGGGGGCCCTATTATGTGGTGTGCAGAATGAGAAGGGATTCTCGAGGATGAGGAGGAGGAGGAGTTAGGTGCACTCACTGGGCTGTTTGTATCTGTGCCGTTCATTTCTTCGTTCGTTCGTTCGTTTGTGTTTCGGTTCGTCCTTCCCTTCCCCCCGTCGTCATCACTGTTCAGTGAACTGTTGTCGGCGCGTGCGCATGCTTCGCTTCCATTTGTAGAAGGACGACTGTCAAGTGTGTTTGATCAATGAAATCACTCCGTAAGCTCTGTGCTCGTTAGATTGAAATCAAGCAGGCTTATTAATGCGGTGATCCCCGATTCCACGACCCGGCCCTCCCGTTCCTTTATTCCGCGCTGAATAATGAATTACATTCGAAATTAGGGAGGCCAAAATGAATTAGAGCCAAATCCCGAGCATCGCATTAGAGAGAGAGAGAGACAGAGAGAGAGAGAGAGTGGGCGGAGGGGGCCGGGTGGGTTAGGGGCGCACGTGGCGGTCGAAGTGACCGTCTATCGAACCGTTAAGGAGAAGAGGTTGACAAAAGAGACAGAAAAGTGAGAGCGGAGCGGAGTAATTAAAATGTTAGGCGCTTTTGTCGGAGGCACAAGACGAAGGAAAAGGATGAGATGGAGCCACTGGATAGGGGAGGAGAGAGAGAGCGCGCCACTGATTATATGGAGATCTCTTTAGGCTATGGACCGAATGAAGAGCGAAAAGAGGAGAGAGAAGGAGGGGGGGTAGGCAGGAGCAGCACTCATTAGAATAGCATCGCGTGTCTGTATGTATGTGTGCAACTGATGGCATGTTTGATCGGCTCAAAGCCTGGGACAAGAGTATGGAAGGCGACAACCAGCGAAGAAAGAAAAGTGGGCACCTTCCCCCCTTCCCCTTCTTTTTATTTCTTTTTTTGTTATTCAATCCGCTTGAAATATGTTAACAAAGTTGATTTGAAGTTCCGACGTCCGCAGTTTTTCTTCATTTCTACACAAGAATGATTTCCTTATAAGTTCCGAACTTTTTTCTTCACTTCCTCCCACCTCTTCTTACCCATAAAAACTCATGGAACTAACTTTTATGAATTAGTATAATTAAAATCTTACATAGAAACGTATAAAAAGCGCAGAAAAGTGCTTTTTACTCGTCAACAGACTTTCATGTCCAGAAAAAGCATCAATGCTTTAGTTCAGGAAATGATCACCAGAGTCCTCTCATGCTATTTTTTCCTTTTACGATTTAATGCCCTTTTTCATAATGGACAAATCGTTTAAGTATCGCTTAATTGAAAATAAGTGAACATTCTAAATTTCAACGCTCCCTCAAAATACAACTTAAATACACCAAAACTGGTTACGTGATTGAGGAGCGCTATTCGTTTGCTAAAGCAAGTCGTTGCGCGTATTCGCAGTAACGAGATTTCTACTAAAATGCAAATGCAAATCGATTTTGAATCTTATTTATTAAATCAAAGTTCACAAAAACTAAATAAGAATTTACAATCCATGGCGGAGAATTTGGCGTCTCAGAAACGAGGCTCCTGTGGAAAATTCTGAAATCTGCATGTCTTCACATGGAAAAATTCTGAGTTCTCTGCAAACCAAATCTTACTCCTTGTATGTAGATATGAAGAAATTGAAATAAAAATTAAGATGTTGGACACGTCTTACTGCGGCTAAGCTTTTCGAAAACAAATCTTTTCATCTTCAGACAAAAATAAAAATTCACAACTTTTTATATGACAAGAAGATGTAATAATGGTTGAATAGTTAATTTTGAATCTATCAAACATTTATTTTTTCTTAAAAAATAAATAACGTGTTCCTCAGATTGGCTACGTTTTTGGCGCTGAGTTTTCGTTGAAGAAAATTAAATTAAATTCGATGAGTGTCGAGCCGATGAAAATGCATTGCTGGTAAGCTATAGAGTGCACAAACATTTTTAGACACCATTTAGTATCGAATTTTAATCGTACAGGAATATAAGTTATACCGTTGGATACAGATGTATGAAAAGCCCAATGCTGCTACATTTTCATTAATTTTATAATATCTATCGACATACGCCTGTTTTGAAATGGTCTTTTCCCATGTTAAAAGAATAAGAGAGCCGCGAAGGCACATTTCTCAAATTGTTGTGTATGATTTAATAGACCCGAGGGGATAGCCTGTATATGAAGGGAAAACCTCTTACCACAAAAATCATCCGAGACCTGAAGTGCCGGGTGCATATTTCGAAAGCTATGCCTTCATTCTCAACGGCAAAATTAAGATTTGAAATTGTATTTACAGTCTTCTCAAACCGTTCAAACCTCAGTTTCTTTCTACAAAGAAGAGCAAATATGAAAAAAAAGAAATCGGGGAAAAACTATGTAATTTGGGTCGATGATAAAGTATATTTTGAAAATTGAGCACTACAAAACTTGGTTCCATTCGAGCATAGCGTCCTTCAAGTCGTTTTTCCTTCGAATTCTAATTCGCGAGGCGTTAGCGAGCGGGTCGAGAGGTCAGTTGTCGCCGTTCTACGTTAATGATGAAATTTCCCTTCCTAATTACGTGGTAATTAAAGAAATTTTTTACACGTGTTCGCAGTCTTTGTCTTACAGGATTGTATAACGTGTACTTTTGAAGTAGTCTCGCGATTTGGAAACGTCAATTACGTCGCGATTTACCCTTAATTGGGAAGGCGCGCTTTTCTCTCCCAATCAGAAATTTGAGATTTGTCGGCGAAGAAAGCCTTATTGGAAAGTAAAAAAAAAAAAGTTTGTGTTTAATTCATTTTTAGAAATAGACGCTCCTTAAATTTGTACGTTTACCACAAGATCTCGTAATTAAGACGAGTGTTACATTTAAGCGCATTTGTGCATTCTTTCAGATTGGACAGAAGCTACTTTTTTGGAAAAGAGGAGGAATAGAAAGAGGAGGAGCGTCAATTTGACCGAAGCCGCCTTTTAGCCTTTTCGCACTTTGGTCATGGGATGGGATGCTTTTCGGGGGGGAGGGGGGTTATTTGGGCTTTCGGGTTGGCTTTTCTCCTCCTTCGCCATCTTAGCGTTTCAACAATGGCACCTCGTGGCAAGCGGGTGAGAAAAGCATGCGAACGAACGAACCTGCTGATGGACTGGCGCGTGCCAGATCAATGGAGGTGGTGGAGGAGGTAGGAAAGAGGGGGTAGTTTTGAAGAAAAATGGGGAGGAAGAGAAAGGGGGGGGGGTTCTCTTGGTTGGGTGGTGGTGGTGGAAAAGGCAAGTGCGAAGGCAAGAGATCAAAGAGAGAGAGAGGCTGAGGAGAGAGGCCACGGCTGCTCTTGTCTATTAAGCGGTTGTGACATATTTTGGCAGGCAGGGTGCATGTTTTCTGGCCGAGCACCATCAATAAGCTAAGGATGGAAGCGGAGTTCATTTTAAAATTTCACCAAGAAGGTGCGCAGAAAAATCGGTTTACGAATATTTATGCAAATTATATGGAAATGGCGCAGGCGCAGTGGGGTGCTGGCGGCATGATCAAAGCGCTGTGTTTTGCTCGCTACTCAATCAGCTTGCTTTGAAATGGTGCGCGAATCACATCTTTGCCTCAGTTGCTGCAGTGCGCGCATTAGGAAAGCCCACAGTGGTTATTAACAAAGCCCAGAGCAAATTTGCTTGCAAAGTAACCCCAAGACACTTGAGCTAACCAGCATTTTCACTCTCTCTCTCTTTCCTTCTCTCTCTCTCTCCTTTTTTTTCTCCTTCTATCACTTTACCCCTTCTATATATATTTTTTCTGCCTACCCCTCTTTCGCGTTTCTTCTCCCACCGCCCCCACCTATTTGTATTCCTTTTTTCTTTTTCGCTTCTTTCCATTTCTTTTTTTTTTTTTTTTAATTTTTTTTTTTTTAAGCTATTCACGGCTTGGCTTTTTTTTTTTTTTTTTTTTTTTTTTTTTTACCCCATCTTCACTTCCCCTTATTTCTTCCATATATCTCAATTTTTTTTTGATTATTTATTCTTTGCTCATCTTTTCGAAAACCTTTATTTGTTTCCGTTCTCTCCTCATCTCGCTTCCTCAGAATAAAAAAAATTTGTTCTTATTTTTTAAATTAAAAATTCTTCATCTAGGAGGTAACTCAATTTTCGCAATGCAAATCCTCCGTGTATTATTGCATTGAATTATTTCCCTCTCTTTTTTTTCATTTTCCATCCCTTCCCTCACCCCCGACTGCTAATTTCTCCTTTTTCGTTTTATCCATTTAGCCTCCCACTCAGGGCATTTTGTTCCCGCTCTTAATTGTTTGCATTTGAAGAACTCTCCCAAGCGCCGCCGTTGCCTACTACCACCACCACCATTACTACTTCTACTACTACTCTCCCTCTCTCCTCCTTATTATTAAATAACCCCTCCCTCATACCCCTACCCTCCCCCCTCCGAATCGCTTTTCTCTTCTGCATCTATGATTACACTAAGACGCTTAAATAATTTCTTTCTGCGTTTTATGCTAATTCTTTGGAGGAGACTCCTCTCTCACAACCTTCTTCAATGTATTTTCCATTACAAAGTTAATCATGTTTACGAGCGAGAGAAAAGGGAGACGGAAAAGACATGTTTAGTATTTGTGGTAGCTAATGGCTTTTAAAGGAGGCAACTTAAAAAAAAAAGCATTGTTGCTTCCTTTTTTTAAAAAAATTGGGGTTCAGTTCTTCCTACTCGAGATTTTTGGAAAAGGCAGTTGGAACCAAAAACTTTTCGCGCACGATTTTTTGCTTGACTCTTCTCCATAAAGGCAATGAAGCACAGCAAACTCTTTTGAGGAAACACTTCCTCTTAAAAAGTGATGATGGAAAAAAGTTTTATATAATAGGAGGAATTGGGGGGGGGGGGAGCCCAGAAGCAGTGATGTTAAATCATAAAACCAAGTGACGGCTAGAATTTTTGCCTGAGTGGAATTCGTGATGGTAAAAAGTGGACTGACTCGACTTTTCTCTTTCCCCTCTCACTTTTTATTTTGTGAATTTTTAAGTTGACTCCTTACGGTGAGTTATTATGCCTTTTCTGTTGTTGAAAAGGTAAATGCAATTTGTGTCAAGCTGAATTAATTTTTGTCTTTCGGAAGGTGAACTCTTTAGCCATATACAGGTAGATAATATTCGTGTGCGAGTAGTTTAAACTGAAATATTGCTCCTTTTTAGTGTGCTAATTGCACCAGCTTTGTCTCCTCGTCGGCTTTTATATTGGATGATATATATGGAGAATTATAATTCTGAAATGACCCTTCCGTCCTTCTGGGTGGTAAAAGGACGTTGGCTGTGGTTTTATCGTTTGGAGTTCTTAAAGGCACAAATCCGACATATAGTTGATTATTAACAATTTTACTAAAAACAGCTTGAACAGAAGTTTTAGAGTGTTTATACTATTCTTAGAAAACTCATATCCAGAAAAAACGGCAGTGGTTTCATTGGTTCATGAAATGAGTGCTCCAGTTGCTATTTTTGCCTTTTACCATTTAACGACCGTTATTCGTAATGGAGAATTGCTCAAGTGTCCCTTTGGTAGCAATCGAGAATAGGTACAAATTAAGTTTAAAATTTTGGTTATTCTAAATTAACACATCTCAAAATACCAAGGATAGCCTGATAGCAAATCACTCGAAAGGATACTTTTTCAGTAAATTTCAACGTTACCATCTTGCATGCCTAGGCATAGCCCCCAGTGCCACTCCATGGCCCGAAAAACTATCTCCAATACAGCTAGTGGAATTTCAGCAACTTTGAGTGTAAAGCATCATTTCAGTTATTCAGTGCTGTGGAACTTTACTTGGTAAATCTTAAAATTGATTAATAAAGAGAAAATAGTCTAAGGGATCAAATCTAGTAATCAGAAGCCCAAAAAATTCTTGACGAGTGCCAATCTATCTGCCGGGAAAAACGTGATTTAGATAGTAGCGGTAGTGGCAATAATGGAGTAGTGCCCCCTTCTTGTTGGAAGACAACAATATCCATCAGAGGTAACAAATCGTGGCTTCAAAATTGTTCCAGCTTAACGACGAGGCACGTGTTAAGGCCGCTTCAGTAACTGTCCTGCGAGCGTGAAATTTCCGTAGAGTCCTTTCCTCGTTATCCCAATCACACATTAACTTTCTTATACTCTGCAAATAAAACGTGTTCTGTTACTATATCACAAGAATGTTTCGGGGTTGAATGAGAAGCCCTACTTATTTGCTAAAGTAGTTCATTGTGCCGGTCGAAATCTTTTGTAGTGCCAGTAGTTTTAACCGATTTTGAACCTGCCAAATGACAGTTTTATCCCGTTAAAAGAATTTCTTCCTTACGATGCATATAATGCATGATTGTCTGATTTTTGGGTGCTGAGATTTCTCGTTGAAGAGAACTAAGTTCCTTTCGATGGTGGTGTCAAGCTGTTCGCATACACAATAATATTGCTAAACACGAAAATAATTCAGACATTACCACTTCGAATTTTAATCGTACGTCTATATAAATTATACTGTTGGAAACCGAAAAGCCAAATGGCTTTTATGTTTTCATCCATCCTTTGATAGTTATCGAAATACGCTTACGAGTACGTTTTAAAATCATCTTCCAATGTTAAAGAATAGGAGAGTCCCTAGGAAAATCGGAAAGGCACACTTTCTGTTTATGAGTAGATTTTTTTCCAGCAAATTGTTGAAGGGCCTTTTGTAAAATGTTATGGTGGGTTCTTCGTGTTATGTGTGAATGCGAACTCGTCGCCTCTGTCGAGTGTTTTGAATCTTCTTATTTAGCACGGTGGAGTTTGATGTCGGCTAAAGGTGGCAACGTTTTTGATGTAATATTTATTTGTCGCACTGAATAATTAACAAGGAAGGCAGGTTTTCAGTCGCACATTCTGGAAAGAGAAGCACGACGATCATTTTTGTTTCATAGGGGGAGGAGAAGAAAAAGGGGAAATGTTAAAGGAAATCCAACAAACTGGCGTTTCTTTAGCATTTTATTCACTCGTTATTTTAATAGTAATTTTCAAAATCAGTCTGTAATGTAATATGGAGTTAAATGGATTTTGTTAGATTTCAAAGGGCGTGTGTGCAATTGATTGATTCTGTTAATTTTTATATACCGAATCTCTGTATCCGGATATGCGCCGAAGATTGCTGATATAATCTACTGGAAATTGAAACTCTTTCAAATGTGTTTTACCTATCAGACAGTCCAAAAAGTGATGAAAGAACTGAGTTGATCCTTATTACTGGAAAAAATGTTTTTTTAAATAAATAGCATTTTCAAAGCACAAAGTTTAACAAAGCCCTATTGACCCTACAGTTGAATCATTGTACCAGAAAGTAATCCTTCACATTTTTTTCAATTTATTCAAATTTTTACTCATAACTATTTTATAACATAATCCCCTTCAACTTGTATGGCCTAATGGATGCTTGCATGGAATAAAAACTTGGATACTTTCGCTGTACCAGCTCTTGTCCTGTTCACGCAATCATGTTCCCACGGCTTGTCAAGCTCGTCGTTTTCTAACCTTGTGTTGCGCAATGCATCTTTAACGAACCAAAAAGATGAAAAGACTCAGGTCGGGACTGTAGGGAAGATGGGAGAGTACAATCTAGAGGAGAGGATTTGGCGTTTCTTCCCAGCTTTTCAGACTTGCTGGAATAACATTTTTGCGAGATTCTTGTTATGTTCAACATGCCATCTCAGTTGCTTAGCAAAATTGTAACGGGCCATGGTTCGAACTTTGACAGCTGGGCTCCTTGACCCCATTCCAATATACTCCTAACAGACGCGTCCCGGGCCCCGGTTCGACTGAACCGCCTGGAGCCATTATAGCTACGCCCTGAAATCAGTACATCTCTGTACATGTATAAAGTATATAATAATGAAAAACTGGAGGAAATGCACCAACATTTTGTAAATATTATAAAGAGTGAAAAATGAAAGGAAAAGTTCTTGGATTGACCCGAGGGATCGTCGCTTCTACGGAGCCACCACAGACATTGGTACATTGAGAAAGGCCTTATGATCCCAGATGGCGGAGTTTTCCAGCTCAATATGGAATTTCTCTCGACTACTTTTCACAAACATTTAGTGCATATTTCACAGGCATTTAGTACTTTTTCAAAAGCATTTAGTGCATTTTCACAAAATTTCGTGCTTTTTCACAAGCTTTTAATCCATATTTATATTATATTGTGTAAATTTACAGAACATATAAACAAATATCGAAGCATACTAGGACGATAATAATAGTTATTATTGTCCTAGGTTTTTATAGTTATGTTTATGGCTGCATTTTGTGTAAGCACTTCCTGATTAATTGATTAATTTGATGCAGCCATAAACATAGCTATAAAAATTGCTTCAAAATTTGCTTACAAACCGTAAATATACAAAAAAAGTGATATTTGTGTATAACTAACTTTATTTGTTAACCGATTTTCAAAATTCTTTTTATCTGATACTTACATTTGGCCTCTGTGTAATGCACTAGTCACTTTTCGACATAGTCCCCATCCCTTTCTACGCATTGCGCCAACGCGTGACTAGTCGGGTGAACCCGTCGGAGAGGAATTCCGAGGTTGTTGCCGACATCAGGATTGAATGGCAGCTTTGGATCCTCTTCTGCAGCACGATAAAGCCCGCCCGCACACGTTGCAGCGCCTACAGTTCAAAAATGAAAGATTTTGCACCTTGCGACTTTCACCACTTCCCAAAGAAGAAAGAGCACCTTAAGGGGCATGAGTTGCGTTCTGACGACGAGGTGAAAGATGCCGTTCAATCCTCATGTCGACAACAACCTCGGAATTCCTCTCCGACGGGTTCACCCGACTAGTCACGCGTTGGCGCAATGCGTGGAAAGGGATAGGGACTAAGTCGAAAAGTGAACAGTGCATTACATAGAGGACAAATGTAAATATCAGATACAAAAAGAATTTTGAAAATCGGTTAACAAATAAAAAAGTTACGGACCAGGAGGCAAAAATTCTTGAACAACCCTCGTAGCTATAAAAATTACTTCAAAATTTGCTTACCTATGTAAATATAAAAAAAAATGATCAGCATCTATTAATGTTCTGTAAATTTACACTATTTATTATAGATACGGATTAAATGTTTGTGAAAAAGTACTAAAGCAATGTGAAAAAGCTGTAAAAACGTTTGTGAATATCCACCAGCTTCCTTCTCTGCAGTCGCCATTTTCACCGATTACTACAACCATGGTTAGATTAACAGACCATGCTACAACTGCGCCTTCTGTCAAACTACCACACTTCGCGCCATACAAAGGTTCACTTTTCCGTCTTTATTATTGTTCAAGATAAAAAATGTGCGTCATCATTTTCCACCTAAATTTTGGAGTTCTAAGTCGCCCTGAGCGCTCACTTAGAAATGAAACGTCGTCTTTATTTTGGGTCACAAATCCTTATTCGTTGGTTGTTAACAATTGACTGACTGTCTGTTGTTTCTTTGAAATAAAGTGGATTTGTCCTATTTCATAATTCTCTTCAATAAGTCTCATAATGAGTTATGTTTCGTTACAAGCCACGGATAAACGTTTTGGAATTTGGCCCGAAGGCGTTGGAAAGCAGACAGATCGCGTCCATCTTGAATGAGACGCGCAGCGTATGGATATGCCGTCCAAAAATGGAGAACTTTGCAGTTTAGCTTTTCGAGGTGATTTAATTTTAATGTTAAAAACGAGCACCTTGTTTTTAATAATAAATTGCTTTGGCTTGAAAAATGGATGGCGCTTCGAAATTCTTACTCGAGATGATTAAACAATGTTTTCGGAATTAGGTTTAAAGAGGCTTGGACACATGGCTTAATTTTAAAGATTTTTTTTTCCATTTTCCTTTACAAGGAAAAACTTTTTTTTCTTTCTCCTATTCATTTTCTTTCTCTCGTTCAGGATGACGAAGGTGTTTTTTTTTTTTGTTTTTTTTTATATATACTTCACCCGTCTACCCTTGTGTTGAGTTGGCAGTTCACAGAGGAGACGTTCACATGGAGAGCATTTCCACCAAAAAGGTCGGAGAGAATTGGAAGCCCCGGCAAATCTGTCAGATACACTCAAATTAAACGGGAGAAGTGATGATGTGGGGACGTTTCACTTGGCCACCCCTCCCCATCTCAATCAAACGGGAATTCAGAGACAGTCCTTTGCCTCCACCCCTATTAAATGGGAGTTTGATTCCTCTTCGATTAGAGCCCCTCCTCCCATTAGCCGTCCATTGTGGCGGACGAGGGAGCTCTGCATAATGGTCGCCATTAGAAGTTCGGGGGCGCCGTCGGTTGGTAGCCGACATCAGCACCATGTGCATCATCAGCAGCCAAAACCATCCACCCACGCCATTCCTCCCTCCACCCTTCCTTTTCTCGAAATGAATAGATGCAAAAGAGAAGCTGACTGAACTTGACTGGTGTTGCTTTGCTAATGACAATAGAACTGAACTTGCACAACAAGAAGAAGGGAGAGAGAGAGAAGAGAGAGAATGAAGAAGAGAGGCGATAATTTTTTCCCTTTACGTTTCCGTTTCACACTTAACAAAAAAGAAATGATGCGTTAAATGTGAACCCACAAAAATCAACCAATCGAAGAGATAAAATACCACTTTTTATAAACCCTCCACCCCCAATTTCTTTCGCGCTTAAAACACAATGCCACGCTAAATACGTACACGAAATGAGTGCAAATCGAGTGTGCTCCAAAAACTCGCTGGTTATCTACAGAATGCAGCCGGCTCAGCGCAGCAATTTGCATTACAGGGAATTGAGGGGGTCCGAGGGGGACTTGTTCCGGTTTCTTCTTGGATAGGATTGGATAAAAGACAAATTTGAGCTTTTGAACGTTTAAATGTGTACGGACCATTACAGCGACGAGTTAACGAGCAATTTTTCTGCCATTTAAGAAAGTCTGGATGTACACTTTCACTTTAATGGCTGCTTTATTGTTTGAGAATAAAGGCCTATGGAAGTCATTTCTTCAAGATCACGTGGCACTGTTTCTAGAAAGGGTTTTTTTTTCCTTTTTGCTAAAAATTAAAAATCGAATCTGCATATGGGTTGATTCATAATGAGTGTAACAAAGTATGAGAGCTTGTTGTGGAAGTTTGGTTGAGCAAAATATGTTCTATGAACATAGGTCGTATTCCAATTAGGTGCAGAATTAAAAAGAGATTTTATTAGCGTAGTAGCAAATAGGTAAACAAAATGCGTGTTATGTTTAAATTAAAAGCATATGAGAGTATATGAGTTGGTATAACGGTGCTCAAAATGTGGGCCTTAAACACTAACTATGACATCGTTATTGCATTTCAGTTTGGAAGTATTACTAAGTTATACAAGGTGATTTTGAATTAACCTACAACGTTTAACTTAAATAACTTAACCAGTCCGTTGCAGATAGTATTACAAAAAAATTTTTATTGAAAAAGAACGTGGAAAAGGAATTTAATGGACAAGGTTTTCAAAGTGATAACCTTCAGAGGTGATAAAATAACGCAATTCAGAATGAATTTTAATTAACCTACAACGTTTAACTTAAATAACTTCTATATTTCATTAATTCCATCTTTGGGGCCATATGAAAGATTTGGTTTACAAGAAACAACCGACTGGCGCATTTGCAAGCATTAAAAAAGAAGCTCTTGAATGTGTAACTGACAACTTTGTGACTATTCTATTACCTCTGAAGGTTATCACTTTGAAAACCTTGTCCATTAAATTGCTTTTCCACGTTCTTTTCAATAAAAAAATTTGTGTAGTGCTAGCAACGACTCAAGAGTTATTTAAGTTAAAATTGTAAGTTAATTCAAAATTACCTTGACTTGAATGAACTTGAGATACAATCAAATAACTTGCCTTAATTTAATGTAAAAATTAGTTTTAAAAAATAATAAATAATAATGATGAAGATGAAAAATCACTTTTCAGTCCACAGTTTTTAGGTCTAGATGATGTCCAAATTGATGTGTAGCTTTTCCTGATGATAAATTCCATTGATGATAAAAATTACACAGGCCAAGAAAAAATAACTTTTTAAAATCATCTTTAGCGTTAAGAGCTAATTCGTATTTTTTTTTTTTTTTTTGCTGAATCCTATCTGAGCTCAGTTTTTTTTTCTATCAGCCACAGAGTTCTTGTTTTTCAATGAAACACTTAAATTATTCAGAGTTTGGGGTCTGATAAATTTCCTTGTGGCTCAAAAATGTGGAGACTTTAACATTGGAGCTGCTTTTCTTCAGCTTAAAAAAATTTTGGGAATCTTCTTTTCATCATTTCGTCTTTCCTGCAAATTTTGGGAATCTCATGTTTATTCAAGTATCGTTATTGCACATTTCATTGGTCATAGGCGTCATGCTTGCATTCAGGCTCCAGGGGCACGTTTTGAACACTTGTTATACTTGATCATATGGTCTCTTTATTTTTTGAAATTAAATGTTAATTATCAGTTCATAACATGTTTTGTATACGTGTTTGCTACTTCATTAATAAATCACTGATCCCTTGTTTATTTGGAATATGATACTATATCTTCATAGGTCATTTTTTGCTCATTCTAACAAAATGCTAAAATCTGTTCTACTCATTGAAATCGCCCTGTATATGCCTTTCCAAATGCACATCTAGATTTTTATATGCTATTACGGATCCAATTAGATAGTGGGCGTCAACCTGTAGTCACAATACTTTCATAGAAATTTGTCTCTTCCTTGACACCAATCCAGGAAAAAACTTACTGGCCACTGAATTGAACTACCACATTAGCCAAAATATATAAAAAAAATAATAAAATCAAATGGCATTAACGTAAATGTTTGAGTTGATTCTCAGGGGAGAGGAATTTTAGAAACATTTAAAAAAATTAGAAAATTCTTCACAGTCACTGCTCCTCAGTGGTGTGTCGCTATTGTGTTCTCTTGAGGTCAAACAGAAGAAACATTGAACTTGGTTGGCTACGACGTGAAAGAAGGAGGAGGTTTGGTTTTTGAGGCACTCGGGGGCACCGGCTAACAAAGAGGGGGCCCTCCGAATTGTGATTCAACGTGGCTGACGAGCAGAAGTGTGTGGGAGGGCAGCAGCGAGCAATCGATTTTCCACACCTGATCTTGGGCTCAGTGCACATGCTAAGCAGCCAAGGTCAAGTTTCACCACCTGGTGAATGGCCCAAGGCCAGGGGAGCCTCCACCAATCATCCAATGAGAGAGTGAAGAGAAGCCTTTTCACCGATCGTGACTGCTGATAATAAGCCCTCCGCTCATTTAACACCCCCACCTTCCTTCTCCTTCTTCTTCTTCTACCCTCGTATGATTCTCTCCCCTAATTTAAAAAGGAAAAAAAATACGTGAGAAATGTTGTTCATTCTCCTTGTAAAATTCGACCCGAATTTGGTTTTTATTTTGTGTTGTTATTCTAAAGAGGTTGGCGAAGTGTTGCGCTCAGTTTTGACACATGTCATAAATGCATCCTTTGTGTTGTTGGAGCATTGATGGTCTTTCAACTTCTGGTTATCCCGTTTGTTCGTCATACTTTTCTTGTCAAAACCTTACATCGAATAACAAGGACGTAAATGGAAGGCAGAGGCGGAGCAGTATGGTTCTTATTGAACTGAAAATCGCTTGTGTTTTGGTTTTATAATTTTCTACAAATGCTCTCTCACTAGGAAATATTTTAAAGGCATTTAAAAAATATATTAATAAAATTATTTTGCTCTCTTTTTTGTAATTATTGAGATATTTTGCTAAATTTATTTTTGTTTTACTGAAATGGAGATGTTTACTTCAGAAATGTCAGGGTTTTTTTTTTGTTTTTTGTTTTCACCACTCTTCATCATTTCATTTGGTGTCATCATTAGTCTAACAAATCGCTCCATAATCACAAGCAACAAAAAGAAGCTGTCAGAAATTATTCATTTTCAAAACATAAATAACACCTTTATCAAAGGGAAATTATGCTTTGCAATAAAAAATAAATTTAGAAAACACTAATATACCAGTAAACTTTTCCATCAAGAAAATGAAATATCGTTTTAAGCAGTTTTTATTTAGATCAATTTCGATAAAGTTGATGGAGGTCTTGAAGTACCTAGCGGAGAAGAAAGCACAGAATTCTGGCCGGAATCTCCTTTTATTCATGGCTTTCTCAAGATCAATTTAGATCAATACCGCAAGTAACCTGAATACAATAAGAAAATGAATAGAATAATCCAGTTAAGCACAAAACCAATCTCAGTAATGCATATACAAGTATACTCACTTAATGTAGTTTATAGTCTTATATCCAATTGCTGGTCAAATCCTAAAGGCTCTTAATTTCATTTGTATGAAACAAAACACTTCTAATCGAAATTGCAACGCGTAATAGCCTTATACAGAGTGTAAGAGTGTCGGTGTTTGAAATTTTTTTATTTCTTGTAGCGATGGGGTATGAAGATAAATGTTACATTAAATGAAAGAAGATCTGTCCAAATAAATGCAACTTAACACATCCCAAAGAGCATGTTTACATGCTACCACAACTAACTGATCTGCCTGTATTGCAGCACCAGATTGTTGCAGCCATTCAATCCATCACAACAGATGTGCTGACAGAACTATCAGTATCCAGGAAATGATTGGAATTATGCCTGTGACACCCAAATTTATGCAATGAAATATTTATCCTCATATCCCCCATCACTACAAGAAATAAAAAATTTTTCAAAGTGCGATATTTTGTGTACATTTTGTGATGTCAAAGCACAAAAAATATTTAATAAGAAACCGCTTTCTGACGCAGAAGAAAAAAAAAAGATTACTGTATGCAAGCTGATCTTACAAATCAAAGCAAGATATTCATGGGCTGTCAATTAAGATATTTCCGTAATCAGAATTTTTCAGAGAAAATGCGATGCCTGGTCCAACTAACACTTTTGAGACCCTTCAAATCAAGTAAACTTACCGAAAGTATTCTACTATAATGAGAAAATTTTTGACCTGAAAAAAACCTAAATTTGTGGGATCGCATTATACAAGAGGGAAAATTAGCACTACAACGACTGGGGGGAATCAAACAGAAGCAGCATATAATATTGAATATATTGGCATTATACAATATATACAGTCCATTTTTCCTCCCCAAAAACGTAAGGGGGGGGGGGGGGGGGAAAAAAAAACTTCGACCTGACAAATTTCAAACGAAACTAGCATATAATATTTAATATACTGGTACATTACAATACATCATACAACATGTACTACATAAGTACATTATTTCCCTTTTTTTCTCAAATTTTTTTGTCTCCAAAAGCTAATGTGAAAGTGAATTCCCGAAAACAAGTTGGCGTTGCCATTCGCGAAAAAGTCACTGGGATCACGTTTCATATTTTCCTGTCGTTGTTGACAATATAGTCATGACAGTAAATAAATTTGTAACATTAAAAGTGAAAAGAAAAATACATTTTCGACCAGTAAAGTTTTTCAACAATTTCTCTCTCCTGAAATTGTCAAAGAACATTTTATAAAGTTCAAATGAGTATTTATTACAGTACTTAATGCATGAATACCTAATATGTATTGTAATAATTTCGAAAAATGAACATACAATAAAAGTACATGTAATCTATTCTATCTGTATCGTTTTTGTCTTCAAAATTAAATAACCTTTTATTATTTTTTTAATAAACCATCTCTACTCTAATAAGGAACGTTTTGAAGAGCCAGGCGATAATGAATCTTATTTTGAAGGTTTCTAATTGTAAAGATCCAGGTTATGCATTTTTAAAATCGTAAAAAATAGATATTTTTGTGTATTCTTGCATATTTTATTTCTCATAAGTTAGCAACGAGTCAAAAAATGGGGATAACATTATACAAGAGGTAAAATTTTTTGCTGGTTTTTTTTGGAGGGGGGGGGGGGCTATGAAAGTGTGATTGGCTTATATCAAAAATCACATTATAGTAGAATAATTACTGCATATTGAGTTTAATAAATAAATAGTGAAAAATAGTAAAAAAAAAATTACCAGTTATATTTATATTGAGTTACCAAGTTGAGACCCCTAATATTGTGAGGTCCAGGGCATCTACCTCTCTTTCCCCCTCCCCCCTCTGATAGACACTGCCCCTATTTGTCTATAATACTGTTAATCCTTTTGAAAATAATAATACAAAAGGAATAATTTCAGGCTGGCTTGGTGGCCAAGAGCACTAAGTGTGCAGACAAACATGGAAGCCCAAGCAAAGTCTCAGTAGGCTGATCCCTTGCTAGGCTAATTAATTAAATGTCCAATAAATCCAATAGTTATTTAACACTCTTGACATCAAAAAAGTAAAAGAGGAATAGAATAATAGAAGAAGAATAATTTCAGTGAATTTACAAAAATAATAAGAGGGAAAAATTAACAAGAAGGAAACACGTTCTTTATTTCCTGGTTTCAAAACTTTCTTTCATAGCTTCTAAATTAATATTAACATTAATTAATTTTCAATGATACAAACACTAATTAAAATTTCGGTATTAAAATTTCAGTGAAATATAAAGTTAACAAACTTTGTCTCTATGTACCGTATATTGATGAAAAGAAAACCATGCCCACATGCTATTATAGAAAGGTATCCTACTGACTACAAATAGAAATTTCATCTTGACACGTGATGAGACGTTAGGTTTATATTACCGGTAATTTAATACACAGTGCTTTTATTTTAAAGTACTAATTAGAAATATTTAAAAATTAAACAAAAGCATAGTCTGTTAATGCTGTCATTAATTCAAGGATTTTGATGATAGAATTGTTCCATATTTTTTAATTGCTTTATGACATATCATTTCACTCCTTATTACAAATTGACAAAACCAAACTCGTCTTGAGAGAAAATATAGCAAAACAATATGATCAACAGTGAATTAAAAAAATAATTATTCTTCATCACAATCCAAAGTATAAAGTTGACATATACTGTTTTTTTCATTAAATGCACAAAAAATTCCTCTAATATGATTCTCCTTGTTAAGAGTATTTAGATACATACATAATTTGCAACACAAATGTTCTCTTCAAAAGAGACCCCTGTTTGCATTAAAATTACCATTGACATCAGTTATTGGTGTTTTTGTTGATTCTATTACGGTCCTTTCTTTTCCCTATTTTCCTTGTTAGCTTTAATGGAGGTTTTAAAAAGGAGGTTTTTGTCCTCTTTTAGGGGGGTCTTCTCCTCAACCACTTCCCCTATTCCCCTTTTTCTTTTGGTAAATGTGTAGCTAGCCAGCCAATCCAATTAGCACAGGACAGGGAGAGTGCCTTGTTATCTGATCCTAGAGAGGTCAATATTTATTCACATGGACAGCCTCACAGCCAGATTAGGCAAATAGAAAATAATACCCCAGAAGGGTGGGTAACAAAGAAATCAAAAATTCGTTTTTTTATCGTTACAGATGCTCATCTAACTGGAGATTTAGTTTTAAAATTATTATTAAGAAAAAAAACAACAAACAAAGCAGCAATAAATGCATTACTAAGGATTGTTATTAACGAGCATTCTTATTCCTTTTATTTATTTATTTATTTTTTTTCTCAAATTTTTAGCTACATTTTAACACTTTCCTTCATCTGTGTCTCATGATATTATTTCTGAAACGTTGTGGTTATTAAAACTTTACAAAGTGTATGTTTAATACAGCACCCTGTCTGTTTTAATTGAATGTTAATTATTTATTATTAAATCTAAGCAGAAGTTGCTTCTCTTGCATTGTCACTGTTTCCTGAAAGCCAAATACATTATTCATGCCACCCTATTGCTTACAATTTAAGTATGTATTGTTTCACCATGCTTGGAAGAGGCTGCTGAGATATCATGATAAAATTTGAATGAGTTTGATGAGGAGCAATTGATGGGAAAACTAAGCCTCTCCATCCTAGCTGAGCTTCGCCCTTGGCTAATTTCTCCCTGCATCATTTCTATTTCTAGAACCGCTAGTGTCACCACAGAGCAATATGACACTTGGAGGGAGAAAGACCCAAACAAATCTTTTAAAACAGGAAAGCAGGAAAAATAATTTTATTAGATTATTTTACATAAGAGCTTCAACAAGCTCCAGTGTCACCTCCCTTTGAAAGAAATTTTCTTGCAAAAATGTACATTAATTTAATTTTTGCTCTGTTTTTAATCTTAATTCAAACCATTAAACTGCACTATAAAACTTCCTTTCCTGATTTAAAGGATCAAAAGATTTATGAGTGTTTTTTAATCATAATACTAAATTTAGCTTAATATTTAAACCTTGGTAGCTTAATTTTATATATAAAATGATAATAGGGTATTTTAAGATATACAAATCAAATCTTGTTAAAGTAGTAGAATTCAGAGTTTTTATGTTAAGTTCTTTTGTTTCTTTCACAGGCTAATAAAGTGGGCCTCCCCCCTGCCCATCCAACTTCCCCCTTGTCATTTGTTATGTACAATGAACCATTTGGACAGCCACCTCCTGCCCACATGGGAATTCCTCCTGTTCATATTGATCCAAAGACAGGTAAGAGGAAACAACAACTTGGCTTAGAGTGAGTAAAGAATAGAAAATTAGAATATGAAGATATTAATTTTAATTTCATTTTATTATTTGCTTTATAATTGATTGTTTTAAAGTTGTTAGTGTCCCTGGTAAGTGTTTCTGACTACTATAATTTATGATAATGAAAAAATGTAACACTACATTTTGTTTTGAAAAATTTATTTATGCAATCAACAAAATGTTTCATTTCTTTGAATTTATAATTTACAAAGACGTTTGATAAGAGACAGTTTATTAGAAGAAATAAAAGATGTACCATGTGTGAAACTAATAAAAAGCAATCGAAGTGGCAATAAAAAAAAGTAATGCAGCATTTGGGAAGAGTACCCATGTATGCACACTTTAAAATCAGCCACTAAACATTATGAAAGTCTAACAGCCTTCAGTTAGGACCATAACTCCGAAGTCTGAATCTTCAATATACACTTTATAATAGAATATGCTAATGGAAGGAACATATTACAAATGCTTCCTTGAGCCATGTGATATTTTGTGATACCATCCCTTAGCTCTGAGGAAAAAATAGTTGCCATGACTTATGCCCCAATCCTCGTATAAGCCATTCTTTTGGAAAATGGTCAGCTTTTGTTAAAAAGAAAAAAAATTTAATCCAACTTTTCCATTTTCTGCGAGATATCAAGTCCTTCTCCCCTCCCTCCTGTCTTCCATTGGCCCATTGGTCATGGGAGCTTCTTTCCTGTTCTGTTGGATTGTGGGTTTGAATCTTGCTGTAGGCATGGATGTTTGTGTCAAACATGTGGTAGATATAAAGTTGTGTGTACAGAGCATAAACCACCCAGATGTAGAAAAACTCAAAAACTTAATCAACCAATCAGCAAACTCTCCTTCCCATAATTCTTCCTTTTTGAAAGTTTTTGATTATGCCACAAAAGCTTTGTAAAGAAAAATCTAATAACAAAAAGGATGCTTCAGAGAGATCTTTGTAATTTTGGATAAAGAATTATTTTCAGATTATAATACTACACTACATAAGTGCTCATTTGCCCTATTTCAATTTACGATAATATACAAAAAAATCTGTCCAAGTGGAAATTTCACAATTTTTTAAATCTTTTATTTTTTTATTTTTTTATTTTTTTACATTTGTGTCTTGTGTATTCCTTTAATTTTGAGGTAAAAAAAAAATTGTCCTCAAAATTAGAGCAATCTGGTTCATGGGATTATACCTCTTTCAGATTTCACTAATTTTGAATAGTCCATTAGAGAAACTATTCTCGACTGGGGATATGCAAGCAATTAACTGGTGGTACTTGGAAAGGGTCATTGGCAATGTTTTATTAGTTATTTTGTTTGAGTTGTATGCACTCAATATTATTTTTTATTTTTGTTATGTGGTTGTTAAAAATTTTGTTTTAGTTGTACGCAGTTGTGAAAAAATTAAGGACTGCTGCACTAGAGCATCCTCGATTCAGTAATGTAAATATTTTCTTTCTTGTATCTATTGAAAGGTCCATTCACTGTGCAGAGTACTCTTAAGACAATATATCAACTATTTGAAAAGTTCAAGGTTTATTGAAGATTACTTTTCTGCATCAAGCATAAGTAATTGAAAGCATCAATTAGATACAAGAAGATAGATAGGAGTTCCTTCTAGTTCTTCCTTGGGCAGAAAGAAAAATTACTAAGTGTTTGGGATCTACCCAGTATGATGTCTTTTGCTTTTCTTTTGATTTCTTTGAGAACAGATAGTCCAGACAGAGAGAACTGATGAATCCAGAAATTTTCCTTGCATTTTTCATTGTCAATTTAGCATTTCTTATTTATTCAATTTTAGTTGGTTTCATAATTCTTTCAGGTTTTAATTTGAATGGTTTATTGTGTAATCACAAGTTTATCATCAAGATATTCAAAAAGGAAAATATAAAATTGATAACTTCATTATTAATTAATAAACAAAATGTCTGTAGGAAACTTCATGATTAGTCTTTATTCTGTGTTGTTCCTGTTTAGAATCCATCATAGCTTATATCTAAATATATTTTCATTAAAAATGTTTATTGCTTTGAAAAACCGATAGCTGAGAATATTGAGATAGCCAAAGATGCATTAAGGTGCGGGTATTGTCTTGTCACAGGTTCAAATCCTGCTAGGGGCATGGGTTTTATATTTATCCTTTACTAGAATCCCCATGTCTGTTGGGGGACAACTCTTGGGTTGCTTTATTAATATTTGTCAAAATAATTAATATTTTTTATTGAATTACATGTATATAACAATTATAAATCATAGCAGTTATTGAATAACTTTTCTAAATGTAATTCCTTTTATTAAATGTAGACCTAAACTTATTTTTTTTGTATGGATTTAACAGGAATGCCCAGGCCTCCATCTGTATACTCTCTTCCATCTCCTGGACAGTATCCTCATCATCCGATGTTTACACCAGAATTTGCTCAGTGGTATAAATTCTCCAAAATTCTAAAAAAATTATTTTTGTTTTCCTTCCCATTTTTCTTTTAATTTTTTCTTTTTTTTGTCTTCATTAATCATTGATATTGCTTTTTAATTTTAGGCATGCTTCAAGTATGTATCCCATTACCACTGCCACTCCATACAGAGGACCTTATCCTACCTCACTCGTCACCACAGCTGGAATTCCTCGTTTCCCTCCTACTGGCCTTCTTTCTGCCCATCCCGGTCTGCCTCCTCATCCTTCTATTCCACATCCCGCTATCGTAACACCTGGACCAAAGCAGGAAATTGGGACAGCTTCACTCGCTCAAGAAAATCCTCTAAGGTACTTAACATGTATTTTATAAATTAATATAATATAATAGATGCTTTCCCAAATCACCAAAAAAGTTATATGGGAAGAAAAATAAGTGAGAAAAGCAGGTCATTTTTAACAAAAAAAAATCACTGTCTTTGCAAATATAAATCTTCAATTCCAAATCATTACTCTGTCTGTAGTAGCTGAAAAGAATAGTTGATTTATTATAAATGACAGTCTTAAAAATTAACTTATTCCCTACCTTGTAGATCTGCAACATTATAGTGACAATATTTATAAAGTGAACATTATTCCGCTTTGGAGTCATTTGACATTAAATTCTTGGGTCAATAGGAGATCATTGTATTTGGTTAACCGATTCAACCATGTATCGATAATTAATTATTTTTATCTTCTGTTAAGTATTGGTGATAATAGCTTTATTATTATTTAATAAGCTAACACTAGCGACTTAGAGAATACATTATGAAAAATCAACTTCTTCCCAAAAGTATTCACTTCACAGTTCAAAAACAGAAGATATTCATGCTCTGAATGTCATTAACAATGAAATCGACAGTGAGGTGATCTTCAGTTGCCTGCTTTTCTTTTCTTATGAAAACTTTTCATAAATAAGTTACAAGACAGATGTTGTCACATAGATGTCACTTTGGGATATTGAGTTCTAAGCATCCTCAAGCAGGATGTGTAAATCGTATATGGTCCGTTGTTGACCATGGAGACCAGATAAATCATTGTTCCAAAAATCCGACACATGCTCAATGAGACAAGTCTGATGAATGTAATGGCCATGGAAGTTGTCTCACACCCTGAAGTGCATGTTTCGTTGCATTTGCCATTTATGGGTGTGAATTTTCATGCTGGAAAAGACCATTATGCACTGACCTTAGAAATGAAACGACAACTGGCTAAATGATGATGTTGATGTACACTGCAGTAATACTGTTTTCTATGATAGAGTGACAGCTGTTCGCTCCCTGCACCAGGAGATCTTACTAACAGAATCTTTTTGTAGATTCGAGTTATTCTTTGAGTTTTAAGGTTTCCAGTAAAGATGCAAATTCCCAAGTCACATTTTTTGAGAAGCAACTCAGACACAGACCTTTACAGGTTGCTTAATTGTATGGTGCAGAGTTCTGTTTGTGGGGGGGATGACCATGTTCAGTGTGTTCAGTGGAAGCCCACCAGGTTTAAAACGGCCTCCCCCATTCCCCAGGACAGTTTAAATGGGGAATCATGTGATTAAAACAAGGATTTATCCGAGAAAACGACATTCATGTTAGATATTTCCCTCTGCCCATTGGAGACATTTCTTCACATGGTTTTCAGATGGGAGAGATTTCTTCACCATACTCTGCCATTTTATGTTTTTCTCCTGTGAATGACTTTTTTATATTCATTATTTCTGTAAATTTAAATTCTGTGTGTATCATAATGTCAGATAGGCCATATGAATGCAGTATATTTATGGACATATTTATCATTTGTCTTGGTTTCTTATTTATTGACAAAAATAGTGTTTTTGGTTTTTATTAATTATGTACTGTATTTTCTAAAAATTTGATTGAAATAATGACTCTTCATTAAATTATTTATAAATATCTTAAGTATTTAAAATTGTGAAATGATTGAAATGAAGTCAATTTAGACATCATTTGTTATTCAAAAGGTGAGTACCATTCTAATTTAGAAGAAACAGTAGGCAGTAACCTCTTATTGTAGTCCATTTTGTTTTGTTATTAGCCTTTTTTTATTTTTATTTACTCATTTATTTTTCTATTTATTTTTGATACACTTTAATGTACAGTAAATAGTCATCGGATACATTTATTAGTGCAGTTGTACAGTTGCTTGAAATTATTAGATTTCATGCATGATATACTACTACATTTGCACGTTGCAAGTTCTTTATAAAGGACTTTGTTTTATTTATTTAGTTTTATATATTTTAATGTAGTGTATATGAGATTCATAGATGAATGATTTGCATGGCCACATTAGTGAATGCTTGTCTGCTTTTTTTTTTTGCTTCTCTTTCCTTAGTTACTACTTCCTGCCTCCTTTGAACTCAGCCAATGGCATGTTGTACAACCCCAGTTACCATGGAAATCAGCTGCCCTCCAATCCCAGCACCCCTTCCCCTGATCTTGTGTATCAACTTAGTCTTGATCTCCGAAGTATGAAAACACATCACCAAAATCAGGATAACAGGTAATGTAAATAAAAAAGGGGGACATTATGTCAAAAGATAAAAGTTTGGATACTAAAAAAAGTTATATTAATATCATGAAATTCTAGATTACTTTAGGAAAGGATAAAACTTTGTTATACGTATATAAAGCTACTTGATAAAATTTATCATTAATTTATAATTTCAGAAAGTGTTTTATTCATTTCTATGCTTACAAAAATTTATGGTATATTTTTCCTTATATTGTCTAATGTCATGTATAATTTTCTTTAGACATACAAGTCTCGTAGATGCCAAAGGAATATCTAGCAGTAATAATGATACCAAAATGAATGAAGTCAGCCCAAATCATCACGACAAAAAGAAGGCGCATGTGAAGAAGCCATTGAATGCATTCATGTTATACATGAAAGAAATGAGAGCTAAAGTGGTTGCAGAATGCACTTTGAAAGAAAGTGCTGCTATTAATCAGATATTGGGACGGAGGGTATGTCTTAGCAGCTTCAAGAAAAAATATTTCTTTTAAACTTATCATTATGATAATTAAAAAAAGATTCGAATCCATGATAAATAACACAATATAAAATGCTGTATATACCATATTTACTTGATTATAAGACAAAGGTTTTGTTTTTTTTTTCCAAATTAAAGGGCCAGTAAAAGGGGGGGATTGTCTTAATATTGCAAATTACACAAATATGCCGACTTATGCAAGTTAATGCTATAAACCTCCACCTTGGCTGTAGTGGCGCTGCCATTTACTGGCATTCAGAGTCATTGGATATAATGTTCTATATTCACTGACTCTGTTGACATTCTCGATCATAACGAGATCACACGAGATCTTATGATAATGCTCGAGAAATTGGTAAAAATCATTCCCATTCTCATATCGCAGCAAGTTTTCAAGCTTAAGATGTGGTACCATTTTTTTTATTTTTTATTTTTTTTGAAATCAACAAACATTTCAATTAAAGTTGTTATAATTTTTAAATCAGTATTTTTGCTTCTATGTTCATTAAAAAAAAATTTTTTCCACCAAAAATTTACCTCAAAGGTGGGGTGGTCTTATAGTCAAGATATATACGGTATATTTCATAACCTATAATTTCACCTTGAGAATTAAGTACAAGGCATGCTTTTAAGTAAGTACCATTTTGATATTTAAAAAAAAACAAAACAAGGACAATTTATATGAAAGCTTTTAAAAAAGTAGATTAAGAAACATAATTTTCTACTTACTTTTCAACATAATTTCCACCTATGTTAAGAAACTTATGACCAGCATCTGAATTTCATCCTCATAGAAATCGGCTGCCTGATTCGCTAGCCACTTCTGTGTTACCCGAAGCAAAAAATCCACAAGCAAATCATATGCCTAATCCAAAACACAGTGCACATGATTTTTCAGACTGAAATTGCTTGCTTGAACTTCACTTTCTTGGGGTGATGTTGAATGCTTCCATTCCAAGTACCGTAATTTTCGGCAGTAGCGCCACGGCGTTTCTGTTAATAAAAGTGAAAATTTTGGCGTGTGCAGCGTATTAGCCGCCGCGGCATTACTGTCGGAGATTTTACAAAAATTAAAAAAAAAAAAAAAAAAATCTACCCACGATTTTAGGCTTACTTCATATCGTTCTCTCAACGATATAAAATGAGTAGTGACAATGCATTCCTTGATTCATATTCATTGATGAATTTATCGATGAGTTCACATCCTATTAATTAAAAATTCACTCCAATAGCGATCGAGCGTGAGCGTTCATCGACAGCGGCGGATTGAATCACCGGGTCACCGGGAAAAATCCTGGAAGCCTTTACTTTCTCGTGATGGAGGGCTGCTTTCGCCGATTTTTCCTGATACCTGCCCGGTACGATTTAGACTGCCAGTCTGCCCATGTTCATCGATCAACGTGAGCACTGCATCTAAAAACTTCCCGCCCTTATCGTTCTCATCGTTCACTACACGACAACCAACATTATCAACTTTCAAATCTGATCATGTTCAAATGTGCCTGTTCACTTTCGCCACTTTCGCTTTGCAATGATGGTCGACAGTGAAAGCGTATCCCACCTCTGTTAATGTTAACCATCTGCACAATCGCGCGATGACTGAATCCGCAAACTGAATTGTCGCGATTCCTGTAATCGGCCAAGGGAAACCAACTGCCCCCTGTAACCAAATAGATTGGGGTATATATCAGTTATTTGCCCCTGGAGGGGGACGTCGTAGACAGAACGCCGAAGGCGTTCGAGTAACGGAAAACAGTGACCAGCGAGGCCCGTAGGGCCGAAAATGGGACTGGTGTTCGAGTAACGGAAAACAGCGACCAGCGTGGTGCTATTATTATTATTATTATTATTATTATTATTATTATTATTATTATTACTACTATTATAAGAAAGAGCACGGTGGAGTATATCTTCCCCTCCATCAGAGGGGGAGAAAGCAGCTTTTAAAGTTTAAACTAACAGCCAAGATTGAAAAGGCCTAAGAGCAATCGTGCAGGCAGGACTCGACGAAAAATGTATTCGGCGCTGGAGGAAATGTATGCAGAAATATATTACATGTAAGAAATTAAAAAATTTTCCCCACTGAAATGCATATTACTTTTATTGAAGCATATAAGAAAACTGTTTTTAGATTATCGATTGCATGTGTGGTGTTGGGGGGGGGGGGGGTATCGGCCGTCGCGACGCTACTGTCGGAGATTTTACATTTATGTTAAATTTTTGCTGCTGCGGCGTATCAGCCGCTGCGGCTTTACTGCCGAAAATTACGGTACTCTTGTAATATAAGCAACCCATGTTTGTCACCAGTAACAATTTGGCTTAAAAACTTATCCCCTTCGACACGGTACTTCTCGAGGAAAGTATAGCACTGGCTAAACAATGTTTTGTTCACTTCTGTGCTGGAATGTTTTATGTTGAATCAGGTGGCTGACGTCTATGAGGATGGAATTCAAAAGCTGGTCATATAATACAATAAGTGCCTTAATATAGGTGGAAATTATGTTGAAAAGTAGATTAAACTCCAGGTTTCATATAAAAATTAAGATATTAAAAAAAAAAAATTGTCCTTATGGTACTTAATCAAAATGGTACTTGTTAAAAACAACACACTTCTTACATAGAAGGCCCTTGATATTCATTGTTAATTGGCTCCTTGTCCACATGACAGATAGCGAAACAATGAACAAGGAGCAATAAACTCTCATAAATGTTTTATAAAAATAATTCATTCTTTTAAGTCTTTTAAGTGAGTACTAAGCTCATTACTCTAAAAATTTTCAGATATGATCACTGAGTTTGTAAATTAATGTGAAGTCCTAAGTAATAATAATAATTTGTAAAAGCCTAAGTCATATACATTAGCAATAAGAACCACTTTAAGACTAAAACTACATACATAGATGAACAAAGTCTGTTGTCTTTCAAGCTTTGTTAATGAAATCAAAAACAAAACAGAATGCTAACTTATGAAGATGACGTTAATAGGTTAGCATTCTGTAAGCAAATTCCGTAAGCAAAAGAACCCATAGCAAATTGTTTTCTTAGTGGAAAATTGACAACAGATATGAGTATCAATAACAATTACCGAAATAATGATGGGAAATAATGTTGAACAACAGATATCGAGGACCTACTGTACAGTGTTCTTTATCTTTGCAATCTTGTAGATTAGAAATTTTTTTTCAACTTCATATTTTGCATTTACTAATAACTCTAGAAATTTGAAATAAATAATGTTGGGTCATTTCAGCATAAAATAATAATTAATAAACACATAAATTCCAGCAATAACCAATCTCAAGCTACAAAAAAATTGTAAACATATGAAATATTTTTTATCAAGTCATCCTGCAAATCGAAACAAAAAAATTGTTTTTGTAAGAATGATAAAGACTTTTCTTTGAATGGATACCTACCTGCCTTAATTATAGCAGTTGCCTTAGAGGTTGATAGAATGATCAGGCTCATATAGATTGACTGGAGAGCAACAGCAGTCATATTATATCCAGCTTCAACATTGAAGCCTTAAGTAATGTCAGTGAGCAAACAATCCATCACCGCGGAATATCTTATGCTTGGGAGTTAATGCCTTTCTCCTGTGCTGCTATTTATTTTTCCATATTGGACTTTGCACCCGCCAAGATTGACATCAAAAATGTTTGGCTGAGAGTTATTAGTGGTTCTAGGTTAATTTGTGCTCTTTCACATGACTATTATTTTAACACAATCCTGAGACAATTGCACATGATTATTATACGTATATTCACATTCACAAACACCCATTACCATGATGGGATTAGAAATTGCAGCCTGACTGCTTTGAGAACTGGATAGCCTATGTCCAGATCTCTCGGCCCTAAGGGCATGCTTACAGAATGCGTTGAGAGTCACTTCATGGCATTAACACACTTACAGGAGATTGTGGGGTTCAACAAGAAAATATGTCTCTTTTTCATTCGACTGCCCTCATTTGGCGAAAGTGCACTTTTTTGATCAAAAATGACCAACAAACACAAATTTACATTCAACTATCCAAGCATGGCTTGAGGAACACTCATCTGAGTTCAGAACTCAGTGGCTTAGATATCCCCGAATTAAAATTCTGCAGAATCTGTGAGATATCATTGAGTGAAACTTCAGATTCATAAATATGAAAACAGTATCTGTGGCAGAGTTGTTCACTAAGCTTGGTTGGTACTGTCCACCAATAACAAACATTTTAGCATTGAGGCCAGCACACCCTTAAGCCCGTTTTCTAGTTAGCGACTTTTACATGTGTGTTTTTCTGGCGTTATTTTCAAGAACCAGCCAATCGGGTTCAATCTAGGGTGCAAAAAGTGTGTTGACGAGTGTAATTAATAATTAGTCTTCACTAATTATTTAGATCTGTTGTTTAATTGCAAATAATGAAATAATTCAAATTTAATTCTGGAATGATTAAATCTTATTACATTATTGGCCACATGAGGTACCATAAGATTAGCTAAAAAATCTGTTTTGTTTGCTAATAAAGTTAATTTGAATTTTAAAATTTTTAATCCAAATGAGAGGTAAGTTTGTTTATTGGAATTCTGTTTTATTATCTCATCAAAAGTAAAATTCAGGATTTATTAGTAATATTTCATTTTGGAAATTTTACATTGATCGATACAAATATTTATACTATTTCAATTTTTTAAATTATATATTTTATACTAAGTTTTCCCCTTCATTCGTATTTCTAGTAAAATAAAAATTTAGTTTTTTTTCGTTCATAGTATATTTATATAAATTTTTTTGTTTCTTTGTTTGATGCAGTGGCATGCCTTGGGGAGAGAAGAACAAGCAAAATATTACGAATTAGCAAGAAAAGAGCGACAATTGCACATGCAGCTTTATCCTGGCTGGAGTGCACGGGATAATTATGCCCAACAGGGTAAAAAGAAAAAACGAAAGAGGGACAAGAGTGCTGATGGAGGTAACGATATGTACAAAGATGATGACTGACATTAGGCTCTCTTATCTTTGAGGTTAATTTAACAGATATTGGGGGAGGATTTAGTGCAAGTAAAATTTAATATCAGTGGCTGTCATTTTATACGACGGAAAATTCGTATAAAATTTTAGATAATGATTGGAACTTAGCTTTACATACTCAAATACTCACTCTCACTCTCTCTCTCTCCTTTTTTTAAAAATTGTTTTATTTGTATCTAGGCATAAGATTGACTAATATTGCCAAGGATAGCATATTCTTATGAAGTGAAAAACATCACTACTGTTAACGTTCTTTAGATGTCATTAATATTCATTAAGCATTATTTATCAGTGCACTCTTTAATCCAACAAGAACAATTTTCTTGGTACAAGATGTGCAAGCAAAGACTTACTGGTAATTACTGGACAAAAGTCAACTTTCCCTTTCATTTTAGTGTATATGAAAAATTTTTGAAAGATGCCTCGATTTTTTTTGTTGTTCCATGATTAGAACATTCAATCTCTGCTTTCATTCAAATCAACATTGATTTCTGAAAATCAGAGCATAACTTCAGTCAGTTTAAATTAAAATGCAGCAATTGTTATTCCACAATATTCCGAATACATACAATATATACACAAAAGAATATTGCAGTTAGAATAATCTTTTATTTCTTGTAATGATGGGTTATGAGGACAAATGTACATTGAATGGAAGAAGAACTTAATCAAATTTTAAGCTTACCTACCAAATTTGTTGTTTCCCTCACTGCCATGTGCATTGCCACTATCTAGAAAATGGTGACACTTCAACAAAAAATGTTCAGCATGCTCAAGTGGTTACTGTGCAACAGACCTTCCTATGATAGTTCAAAACAGGCCCCCTTCAGAACATCTGGCGATTGCGTAAGCAGCTTCAGGCAAGGGATGTATCTGTAAAAACAAAACTCCAGAACACCGACAAGTGTCAGTAAAGTGTTACAGCATTTTTTTTTGTTTGTGATGTCCCCATTCAGTATTTGTAATATAAGTTGCATGAACATGGACATTTCTTCCTTTGTCGAATGTAACATTTGTCTTCATACCCCATCACTATAAGAAATGAAAAACTGTTCAAAGTTCAATATTCTTTGATGTACATCTGTATATTGCAGTTTGTTTTAAAAGTGTAATATGTGTTTACAAATGAGCAAACTTTCAAATCAGATAAGAATCATCTTTTTAAAATCTGTAGTTGCATTCATTTGTTTTTTAATGAAAAAAAATATTTATATCAACTAGGCATATAAAAATTGCTTTGAAGTATTTGTTCAGATGATAAAAGATGAAAAGAATATAAATAAAGCATTCCAATTTTTACAGAACAATATTAGTTTTTTTTTAGGTTGTAATGCAATAATGAGAAAGATGGCATGAAATGAGGAGGAACAAAATGTTTGAGATGAGAGTGAAAATACAGAGCAGTTCTTTACTTTATTTTGACAATTGTTAGATAATTCTTTATTCAATATGAAAGGGATCTTAGCAAGAAGATTTTACTTTAAATAAACAAAAAAAAAATTACAAAATAGAAAAGGGAAGGAAAAATCTTGCAACTTGGACTCAAACCAGGGACCATTTCTTTCGATGGTACCAAAATGCATGGTCCTTGGTTTCAGTCCAGGTTGCAAAATTTTTTCCTTCCTTTTCTATTTTGAAATCGTTGCATGACTCATTCTAGAGCCTAATGGGAAGGTTGGCATTGGTTAGGGTATCTGGCCTGATACAGTCTAACTGCAGCATTATTTCTCCTGTGCCATCCCAAAGCAGAGACCATGTTGACCATGTTGAGAGAGTTTCTTCAATTTAATTGTCTGCATATTTAATTTTAACCTGGCAGCAAGGGTTATTATTATTATTATTATTATTATTAAACTGGGTTAGACTATTGTTGTACAAAGCCAGTGAAAACCTTATCACTGATTCCTCGAATACTGCATCAAACCCAGGGACAAACACAAGACAAACAAAAACATCCATGCCCCTGGTGGGATTCGAACCCAGAACTCTCTGGTTCTGAGAGCGATAAGACCTATGTCCCAGCACTCTTGGCCACTGAGCCAGCTGGCAGAAGGGTTACTGAAAAAAAAGTTATAGATTTATTTGTAATTCACAGTTTTTTTCTATGCAAATATAGTTTTATTGAAAAATAGGAAAGAAAATTCCACAGCCTGGATTCGAACCAGTAACCTTTGGCTTCCAATAAAATTTAGTCTTATTGTAACATGATAAAATTATATTGTTAAAAAAATGTAACTTCAATTGTAAGCTTTTTAGCTTCAGAAGCAAATACACTGTATGTAAATGATAATTAAAGTAAAGGATTTATGTGAGGGATTCCATTTATCTTAAAATCGTAACATAAAAGAGTAGATTGCTTAAGGAATCTGCTTTTTAATAGCCCCCTTTTTCATCACATCAAAAACAAAAGTTGCAAATTTTAACATTGGAATATTCCTTAGATAATTGCAAATTTAAAAAAAATTCCTATAAAATACCATTTAGTCTCAAAAAAATACAAAGAACTGATTAGCTTCTATCTTTATTTTCTCAGCAATCATGACAAAATACAAAACAATTTCTGTTTAATACAGGTTGCCCCAATTGTTCTCAGACCCTGATTTTTACTTTAATATGTCAAACTAATGGTCATAATTTAATAAAATTTGCTATGGACATACATTGGGTTTGAGAAGCATGGTGTCTTCATAGCATTAAGTAAGTGTCCATACGATTAGAATTAAATGGCAGCCTCGCCCTAGGTTTTTGACCATTAGATTGATTTTTATAAGCATAAATCAGGCTCCAAGAGCGAATGGGGTACCCAGTATAATTGAGAATGTGCTACTGGTTTTTAAAAGATGATTCACCTTTTTAAAATTTATTTAAAAGGATAAATTTATTCCAAATGCAAATGTACAAAGCTTTTTCAAATACATAATTTGCATTAAGTAAGGTGGCTCTTGTTTTGTTATATGTTTTAAATATGCCATCCATCTCATGGGAAAAAAATCATTTTTAAGTACCAAAAATTTTTTTTGTTGGTTTTATGCAGGATATTCTTTATAAATTGAACGTTTTGCAGTTTTTCCCTTCAAACATTTTTTTCACTTTATCTAGATATCACAATTTAATACAGGATATTATCTTTGATTTATGAATATACTTCTTTTTTCCCCCCACTGTACAATTTTTTTCTTCTAAAAAAATTATGCTCCATATCTGTTGATTTCAACATTATTCAGGAGAGCTATTTAAAATCTATATTATAATGTTTATTCATTATATTCCATTAAATATTTAAATTCATTAGTTTTAAGTTTATATTATAACAAAGGAGAGTAAATATATAAAATTATATGTTTTTATTAATTTGAGAGTTAGCTTTCTCTTCTAAATTTGTGATTATTCTTAAATTTAAGATCACGGTTTAAATCCATCGTGGAAATTTTAAAAAGAATTTACTATGGCAATGCCTTCCTTCGGAAAAGAAATTAAAAAATAAATTCTGTGAACATTGTGCCTCAAAATGTCCTGTAGACAGTTTGAAATGAGCTCTTCCTTTTATTGAACTTTTAAACTAAAGCAATTTTAAAATTAGGCAATTAGCCTTACAGAAAAGAATGGGAATTGGTAAAATTAAGGAAATCACTTAAATAGGTCAAAATGAGACTAACGTAGTTCATGAGAAATATTTGTTTCTTCTGTATATTTTTTGTCTACAACTTTTTCGCTTGTTCAACCATATTCAAAATATCAGAGCATTATTAGATGTGAGTTTACAACCTTGGCCAAAAGTACTAGGCACCAAGTAGTTGGTCAGCATAAAAGTACATGTTGACGATTCATTTATGCATTTTGAATAAAACGAAGACTACAAATATGTTTAAATCATTCATTTTTAATTATTATTTTATAAGTCCAACCTTGATTTATTACGGTGGCTAGTCTCTTTAACATATTTCTTATTAGCTTCCAGCATTTGTCATTAGAAATCTCACACCACTCCTGTTATAGAACATGTCTGAAACCCATGTCTTCGATTCTTCTCCCTGTATCTTCAGAGTACCCCTGTGCTGATTATTTGGGTTGAAATAAATAAATAAAAAAATAAATTTGGGACTGGACAGGTCAGTCTAACAACTGAACCCCATTTTCCGTCTTTAGTTGCAGAAGTGAGGTGGGGCATTGTCTGTGTCATCACAAATCTTTATAAGCAATGGTTGCAGATTTGTTTCAGCACAAAAAATGTATTAAATACTATTCATGGGTTCTTTACACATTTTTCCCATGCCATCAGCCACCATCCAAACCATGTACTCTTTATTCATAGCTATTTACATAGCTATGTTACAGATGCCAAACATCTGAAATTTGATAAAAATCAATGTTATTTTCACACACCTTACATTTTGTATCAAATGGATGGAGTACATTTGTTAACATATTAAAAGAAGGCAAAATGAAGCTCTTCTCAAAAATTCATCACATCATACAACATTTGCCTAATCTTCCTTTGTGAAGTGTTGGTGTTTGAAAGCTCATTTGAGGCAAGATAGCCTTGCAGTCCTTTCAGGACTGCTTCTAAAAGCCTTCTAGGGTCCTACCACTAATGGGGATCGGCTGATTTCTTCAAAAAAGTAACACAAGCTCTAAAGTAGTTCTTGTACTTGAAGATCCTGTGGAACTTCATAGCATTCACTTGAAGATCCTGTGGAGAAGTGGGGTGGCATGATGTGTCCTTCACTACGCACCACCCTAAAAACCATTATAGTTGCAGGAAATGTTAGTTGCAGGAATACACATGGGACATCCGAGGGATCCCCATAACCATCTGTCTCATTTCTCCAGTACATCTTTTGGTCCTGGTCGAAATTTTTTTCTTTGGGAAAAAAAAAAAACAGACCATGCCAGGTTCTTCTAGATGTTTGACTTGTTTAATAACCATTTTGCTCAAAACAGTTGTTGTTGTTGTGTTTTCGCCGACATGAACTGGCCTTTCTTCAGAACATAGACTTATAACGAAGGTGCTCTTGGATCATAGTGCGGATTGTGCCCTTGGAAACCTGGAGATCTTGGATGATGACTCTGATGGACATTCCTGGGTTTGCATCGATAATGTTATGCACCTGTTATTCAAATGGTAGTGTTCTCATATAGTTCAAAGGTTGTGCATGTTTTTTGCGCTTAGCTACAGGCAAAAACATGTCCACCTGAGGCTTCCAATTCCTCCCAGATTTTGTTCACAAACGATTTGGCGATTTTCAAAAATGTTGTAGTTTCAACATTGCTGTGCTGTGCATATAGCGCAATGATCATGGCTTGTCTTTTCATTTCTTGTCTGCCATTGATGCTCTGGAAAAATGAAATTACAGATATTAGTGTACACGTAACTGCAGGTGCTCAATCAAATGTCTTCAAGTATCCTATGCACCCTGCATATAAATAGTAATAATTATCTCTATACACATTTTGTGTTCTTATAAAATTTCCAGTATTAATTATCAAAAAAAACCAATGAACTTAGAGACATTTGAGCTTGCACTTTGCAAACATAGAAATTTAGACTTCCTTTATTTGTCAGTATAGAAGAGCTCATTATATTTGTGCATAGCATGTCATAAATTAGAGAAATAATGATAAATATCCAGAAAATAACAAGGATATCTCTAAAATTGAATTTGTTCTTTAGTTTATTAAAATGGAAAATTGATATTGTTTTGATATTAATAAACAATACAAATTTATGAAATTCTGATTTTTGAATTAAGTTTAAAAATGATGATATATTTGTTGTTTTTATTTTATTTTCATTTCTTATTGTAGAAGGAAGCAATCCCAAGAAATGCCGTGCAAGATTTGGCTTGGACCAGCAAAGTAGTTGGTGCAAACCTTGTAGGTAAGATGTCAGCTTTTGCAACAGTTGGGGCAAAATACTAGGGAACCCTTTCTCTCTCGCTTTTGTTTAAAGCAGAGCGAAAGTGCAAGGGTTCTATTTAATTAAAAATGAATTCAATTGGCTTTCTTTGAAAAGTTTTCTTGATGAAATTGGATTTTAAAAATCTTAATTCTTTGTATTAAATGTAAAATAAATTACATTGGATTCAAAAACTTGAGAATAATGAAAATTAAGATGAGAAAAATGCCCCTGAGTTTGGATGCATGCTTAATGTGCGAATTTTTTTGTTTTGGCTCACGATGACTGCATGTTGAAAATGTCTCAAAAGTATTAATTACAGATATTGGCTTCGTATTTATAAATAAATACCTACATAAATAAATTGTCTTATTTTAAATTAATATTTGCTATAAATATTTTGACATATTAGCATTTCTATTCAAAAATGTTACCATTGAAAATTGTTTTGTGCAGCAGTATTTCTGTTCCAGTATTGTAAGCAGAATATTGCTGAGAAACGATTTATCAGTGCTAACATTTATAATCGAATCCGTTCCATTTTCATCTTGCATCCAACTCATATTTTGCATGGGGTTTAAACAAATGAGAAAAGTGCAAGCAAAAAAAAAAAAGCATGATTGCATGTGAAAATTTTGAGTCCTTTTAAACTTATTTTGTAAGAATATTTTTTTTCCTGTAAATGTCTTTTATTTTCATTCTTTAAATTTTTTGACAGATATTATTGCATTGTTATATGATTTTTTGACAGTCATTAATAGTTTTAAATAATTAACCTTTTTTTTTCTTTCAGCAGTAATTAATTTTTGTGAACCAAGTTTACAGAACTCTGGTTCTCGAGAAATGTGAATATTCCATTTATTCCTGCTCTATTTATTATATTGTTTGTTGTTCTGATTATCATTATGATGTTTATAGAAACAGTCAATTTTATTGAGCAACTTAAATTTACAGATATTACATCTTAAAATCAAAAATTTTGGTTCTTTAGATCTTGTTAAAATTAAGTTTAACGTAGCATATAAAAAGCAGATGAATTACAGAGTATCTGACAGCAAGTCCCTTGTTCTCTCAAATTTATATGATCATCTTGAAGATTTATCCAGGATCAATTTGTTCACTTATAATTTTTTCAAATTACAAGGGCAAATCAGTAGGTATTTACACACGTGTTTTAATGTTCTGTCGGTTGGTGGTACCACTTTATGCATATGCATGCCAAATTTTGTCTCAAGAATGAACAATGTGCTGTGATCCGTTTTTTTTTTTGGTAACGTTCTATGATCCGTTTTTTTTTTTTTTTGGTAACGTTCTATGATCCATTTTTATATGGTTAATTACTGACCCCAAAATTCGATGCATTTCCGCTCTTGGAATACCTTCAGATGATATAAAATGGATCATGGCACACTATTCTTATACTTGCGAACTTATACGAATTTTGATATAATTGTATGCTTGTACAGGTAGTTTTATAATCATACTGATTTTGAAAAGGGCAGACGAAAATTGAGACACCTGGAAAAACAGCAAGAAATAAAACAAAGGGTATAAGTACGGTAGATGACAGAAATTCGTAAGACACTAGTGCTTCTGATAATTGCCATACAGTTATACCTAAGTGCTTACAGTTTCAGAGCAATGCAACAATATTCTAAGTTAAAAATGAGGTTCTTGCAAAACCTCCATGAGGACTGCTCTACCTCAAAGAGTTTTTTCGTAAAGCTGCTTATATGCAAGTCCACAGTTTTTTGTAACTGGAGACCTTGACGGGCTAGTTGCCAAGTGTGCTTATCCCATATATGTCCATAGGCGATAAGATAAACATGCACATATATATATCCCATATACAGGGTGATTCCGAAAAAGTGTGTATAACTGTAAGCAATGACAGTGGTGACCAGAATGAACATTTTCTTTTAATACAATGCGAGTTCGAATTTGAATGCTAACTGAGATATGAACAGAAATAAAAATGCCGCCACCAAGATCAACAAGTTAATATCTCAGGTTCTGCAATGCCTAGAATAATGAATTTTGGAGGAATAACAGAGTACATAAGACTGTGTATACCGTTAAAGTTTGATCAAATTCCAACGAGTAGTTTCCGAGTTACGCACTCAACATCGTAACACGTGCTGGTTAGTACTTGGAAGTGAGCACTGTTAACTTGTTGAACTTGGTGGCGGCATTTTTATTTCTGTTCATATCTCAGTTAGTGTTCAAATTCAGACCCACATTGTATTAAAAGAAAATATTCATTCTGGTCACCTCTGTCATTGCTTACAGTTATACACACTTTTTCAGAACCACCCTGTATTCAAAACAGGAAAAAGTATCTGCTGTATTTCACCATGTGGGTAGGCTATAATTCCTACAGGAATGCATTGAAGAAAGGGTATGTGTCTATTAATTTCCTGATATGGCGTTTATTTTTGAAAGCATCCTCTTTGGGCAGTATGATAATGCATGCATTCACTATCCTTCCTCCATGGCATTGCAGGTTTCACAATCCTTGTGTATGGAAGTTTCTGTGGGGGGTTTTGGCATTTCCATTCTGCATTGTAGCTTATACGTGATATTATTTTGCATCATTATATTATCATCTAGTTTAGTTGTCTTGGTCAAAGCTAAAAATGGATAGGAGGCTTAATAAATTCAGTAAAGTTGAATGCATTGATTGTGAAGTTGATGGGAAAAACTGTGATGGGCAAAATGCCGGGATTATAGAGTACCTCTGTTTTCAGAATGTATTTCAGTTTCCAGATTCGTTGAATTAAGTCCTGGTCCTTATTTATGAACATACACTCTAGAATGTGTAAATTTATTCCAAAATGTACCAATTTCATTCTCCATAAGTTGGCAGTGTGTTGTTCATCCTTGGTGAAATGGAAAGTGGTGCAGTCATTTTATCTGTCACAGTGCAAAATTAAGCTGCTTTATGGTTATGAAACTTTCCACAAGTAAAGATAAAGGTACCATCTGTTGACATGCATGTGTATAAAAGCAGTACCACCAAACCATAGAACATTAAAACATTAATTAAAAAAATGAAAACAATCTAGATTATACAAAGAAAAATAACTCCAAAAACACCATTCCACATAATAAATGTACATCTGAGTCATTAAAATTTATTATGTGGAATAGTGTTTTCAGAGTTATTTTTCTTTGTATAGTTGTGTCCACAGTTTTTGGCTTGATTCCTTTGTACAATATAGATTGTTTATTGTATTAATATTTAAATACAAACAGTTTCATACTTAGATAAAAATTGCCTAAATGATTGGAAAATGAGAAAGACAGAAGCTTTACAATACATTTTTTATTGGAGAAATCACAAACAACCAGCTTTACTATTTATACCTGCTTCTTCAGACTGTGATGATGATGATAATGGGCATATTTTATACTCATATTTTCAAGAATATTGCCGATAGCATAAGAAGGCTACTTTCTTCTTCATCTGCTTTTTGAGAGTACATAAAAAAGAAACAGTATCAGGAAACAAATTTGATATCATGTTTTGAGTTTTATGTTGCTGAGAATATTCTGTTTAATTTGAGATTCAGAGATTTAAAAGTTGCATTTATAAAAAAGTTTAATTAATCGCATTTTTGTTATTTGCTGTATTTTTAATAGTCAAGTACGTAATGTTTTTTCTCTTTTATTTTTTGTTGGTTTGGTTTTTTAATTTATTTTTTTGAAAGGTTAACAATTCTATTTCAAGAGGAAGGCAGTTAACAAGCCATTAAACTTTGCATGGCATTAATTTTTATATTATACATCTTTCTAATTGTTTCTTTCTTTGTTTCTGAAAGCCAAAGAAATTAAATATTGTTAACCTTTCTAGATTGATTAAATTAATTGCATTCTGTTTGACTTTTCTTAAAGTGCTTCATAAACTAATGCCGTATTTTTAAACTTTTTCAGGAGAAAAAAGAAATGTATACGTTACATCGACGGTTCTGACAGTGCAAGTGTAGATATTGATGACAATCTTGGAAGTGTTGGCAGCTCGGGTGATCTAGGGACACCCGACTCTAAATCTGTTGTTGACAGTGATCAGGAACCTCACACGTCATCTGAAATTAGTTTATCAAGCCCTCCAGTTCCTGCAGAAACCTTCGATTCAAAGACTAGTCTCTGTCCAGCCATTGGGAGTAATCCACATGACATCAACAATCCACTTAGTGTTTCTTCGTTAACGGGACAACATAAATTAACAAGTATCAAAAGGGACCCTGATGCCATTGAGAACAGTTCTATATCAATGACAGTTACACCATCAAAGACAGAAAACGTTACCATGTCAGCACCCGCAATTGCATCAGTTACTTGAAGCACTGTTTTTCAATTATTTTTACGTGCTGAGTGCCTATATTCAGATGTAAAATTGCATCCCATGTACAGAAGTCTCCATTGAGTTAAGTTTAAAAAAGAATTAAGCTAAGCGTGAAATTGTTCATGATATTTTGATTTCATCATCGCTCCTCCAAAAAAACGCTCAATCAACTTTAATCAACCAATGATAGATGTTCGAGAGGATTTACAGAAAGGAAGAAAAAAATCATGGTCTTTATTTTCCTTCAATCATTTATTCTTCATCCAAAATAACTTTTTTAGCCACCTGGATTATACATCTAAGTATAATGTGTATATATATATATTAAAAAAAAAAAATGCCTTCTTTACATTGTGTTATTTTCTTTTTTTTTTTTCTCATTTTTTTTTAAAACTTGCATATTCAGGGTGCCTTAAAAATAAGCCCACAAAGAAGTTTTTATTTAGTAAAGTGTAAGGAGAAGTTTTTGTCATTGTGGGCTAGTAAATTAAAAAAGTAAGTTGAGTATTCATTATTACTCCCAGTGGCTAAAATGGCAGCCATGTGCGAGCTAATCTCAGAACAGTGCTGTAGCGTGTTCTCGTGCCATGCTTCATGTTTTATTGCATCCCATTGACATCATCTCCTGAGTTTTTACTTGTTAATATGCTTAAGTGTTATTGTTATGTAATACAGAGCATTGTATAGTTTTCATTGTGGCAGACTTTCATTATTATTATTATTATTATTATTATTATTAAAATGAGTTAGTGAATCATATAAAGATTGGATAATTATGTTTATGATTTAGTTGATTGTTTTTTTTTTCTTATCACTGCAAGCATCATTTTAATTTGAAATTGAGTTATTTTTCTCCTGACAAAGTGACTTGTTTCCTTCCCATCCCCACTTTCATAAAAATTGTAATAATAATTTAACCAAAAGTGAAACAAGTTAAATCTACTTGTATTATATGTGCCATAGATCATCTTCATTAAGTTTTTAGTGGTCACCACATTGACTATTTATTCTATTCAGAACAGTATTTTTGAATTTTAAACACCTACAGAAAGCAAAGCATGAACCTGTGCACTATTACAATTTTGGAGAACTGCAAGTTTGTGCTGGGTCTGGATATTTGACTTGGTCAACATAATTTTAGTCTTTCTGTTGAAATAAAAGAGATTCCAACGGAAATAGTGCTTTCACAATTTTATAGTTTTATTTTCTCCTGTAAGCAAAAAAAAAATTGCTCCCGTTTTTAATTTTTATTTTATTAATACAACATTTTTACTGTTATATGTTAAATTATCCAAAGTGAAGTTAAATATTGTGAATCTTTTGATTTTTCTTTTTTATATGCTGTGAACCTTTGTTTATTTTTAGATGGTGGTGTTCCAAAATTAAATGGGAAGATCAGTTATATAAAAGAGAATTTGATCAGTTTTATTTACTGATTCCAGGGAAACTGCCAAAGCCAATGATTAGGCTATCTCATATTTCTTTTACTCTTATTTATTTTTCTCTTTCTAAGAGTTTTTTTAAGTCAGGAACTTTAGTGATTGCACTCGATCATTGACCATTAATTTCATTTATCTTTCTAATGTTGACATCATGTATGTAATTAAGGACATTCTTAATATAAAAGCAAAGGGGGGAACCTAAAAAAAACAACGAAATTTTTTTTTCACTGTAAATATTCCACAGTCAGTTAACTTTGTTTTTAGTTGTTGGAAATGCCCTTTTATTTTGGAACACTCACTTTTATTCCTCCTTGTGATTCATTGAATTGATCATTAGAGCTGCCAGATCTAACTCAGGTTATCCAAACAACAATGATACTTATAATAATAAATAATTAAATAATTTCACCTGATGCATAATAATGAAAAAAAAATTATTTTTTTTCATTTTTCTTTTCCTTTCGTTTCTTTTTTCGTTTCATGTTAAAGTTATTTTACGTTTTATTTTATTTTATTTTTTTAAATAATTGATTTTCGAATTACTTGTTGCCAGGTTTTTTTGTTCTTGTTTTTGTTTGGTTGGTTATTTTTTTTATTATTTTTTAATATATATATACTTTTTGAAGATTACTGCATAGAGAAAACAAAGGAAGAAAGATTTTTTTTTTTAATTTCATATCTTTGTTTTTTAATTTTGCATATATTCAAATTTTTATTTGAGTACCATTTTAACTCTTGTACAATAATGTGAGTGTATTGTATATATTTTATATATAATGTACAGATGCTTCTGATGTTTAAACTTTAGACAAAATGTGAAATTTGTTTTGATTTTGTTTCAGGTCAGCACAACTTTAGACATTATTTCTCCTTCCTTGCTTGTTTTGTTTTTGTTGTGCATTGTTTTTTGTGGTATAAAAAAGAAAGAGAAAGATAAATCATTGACTCATTTTTTCTTTTGTTTTAATAATTCCTATCTCTTTGGGTTTATCTTTTTTAAAATCCTTTCTTTTGCTTCATCATTCATAACATTGGCCAAAGAATCATTATTATATTGTCACGGTTTTATGTTGAAAAGCAGAAAAGGGCATATTACTTTTCTTTTTAAAATATTTTTAAATTCATTTTAAATATCATTTTGATTTGCATTTTAAAGTATCATTTTTATCAGTTCAAATGATGGAGACAGAGTTTGGATTGAAAAATTTTATATGGAACTTTACCCTCCAAAAACCAATAGAAAACTATTTCTCATTATATCACAGACAATATTGTTTATTTTTCAAGTTTTCAGTTCTCCTTTCCCATGTATGGTCATTAAGTAAAATATAATGGACTCTATAGTTCATTTCAATTTTACTTTACATGTGTACAACAGTGCTGTGCTGAAATGTTCAGTCATCAATTGTACAGAATAAACTGCCTTGTCAATTAATTTCTGCATTCTAATTTGTTGCATTATAAAGGGTGGAATGAGTTTTAGGCAATGATACAATTAATAATGATACAATTTGCATTCTTATATAACATTTACAAACAATTTATCGCTTCATACAGCGATACTCTCAACTTTCATCGGATTGGTTCCAAAACAAATTCTTAAGTCAAAATAATTTACTCATATATTAATCTAAGTGATGAAATAATATTTTTCCATAAAATAAGAAAGTACAGATAGAAAGTGCTTTAGGTTTGATGAAAAAAAATTTGACCATTCGGATGTGAAAACTCACGACGACTTCTTGTAGGTCCAAACATTGGAGATTTTTTTTCTAGAGGAACTCTGCACAGATGTTGACATTCGATGATCTCTTGTCCAGATGAAAACACACTTTTAGTGGTCAAATTTATTTTCATCAAACCTGAATAGTTTCCATCTGTACTTTCTTATTTTATGAAAAAATATTATTTTATCACTTAGATTAATCTCTATTTTCCATTATCAACTAAAGCAATGTATTCTTTTTCTGTTACAGTACATTATGCACTGCATTTCTCATATGTGTACATAAACTGCATTGGATCATCTAAGTCCTGCACATCTGATATAAATAAAGCATTTGCAAATGAAAAAATACATTTTGAGAAGTGTCCTGGTTATCAAGAAGTGCCATGCCAGCTTAAAAATGTAACTACGAGGGGAGTTCAATAAGTAATGCAACACATTTTTTTTCTCGGCCAATTTTGGTTGAAAAAACTGGACATTTCTAGTGGAACATTTTCAAACATTTACGCTTCGTCTCGTAAAGTTTCATTGACGTCCGATATGTGACAGCGCTATAGTGAGCTGTTAAAGTGGCGTCTACAATGGAGGTACATTCCAAACAATGGGCAGTAATTGAGTTTCTTTTGGTGGAAAAGCAGGGCATCTCAGATATTCATAGGCGCTTGCAGAATGTCTACGGTGATCTGGCAGTGGACAAAAGCACGGTGAGTCGTTGGGCAAAGCGTGTGTCATCATCGCCGCAAGGTCAAGCAAAACTGTCTGATCTCCCGCGAGCTGGCTGGCCGTGCATAGCTCTGACTCCTGAAATGTCGGAACATGCGAACACTCTCATTTGAGCAGATCGACGGATTTTCATCTGTTTGGCCCAATGAAGAACGCAATCCGTGGGACGCACTACGCGGATGATGAAGCAGTTATTGATGCAGCACAACGTTGACTCCGACATCAACCAGTGGAATGGTACCGTGCAGGTGTACAGGCCCTCACGTGCATAAAGCCATAGCATTGAATGGAGATTAAGTTGAAAAATAGTGTTGTGTAGCTAAAAGATTGGGGAATAACATGGTGTATTTGAATGCTGAATAAAACAACCCCCTTTTTCAGAAAAAAATGTGTTGCATTACTTATTGAACTCCCCTCATAGATTCTACCACAAAAGTAAGTAAGTTCTGAAACTAGGTGGTACTATTTTTGTCAAGCACAGTCATGATCAAAATTTTATCCTAGGGCCGCAATACACTTTTATCAGTGTCATTTTAAATGCTGGAACGAATCCTGGTATTTTGGACTGAAATCGATCATAATGCTTCAGTGATAAACTCTGATGATGCAATTCAGGAGTGTTGGGTCATCGTCTGCATTGTCAATGTGATCCCTAAAGATGGTCCCATCAATATTTCTCATCACTCGTCTATTAACTGTGAGAAATCATTTTCTCTTCGGCATGGGTCGCCTGCAAGTCCTGTTAGAATGGCATGATTCCTACTGCCTCTGCAGTTTCATTAATTACACACGATCTATTTTTACAGACAATCTGTTGCATCTCCTGTATTATTTCCCTTATTCTGCGTGAATATCATCATCAAAGTGTTCACTGCCCATTCCCTCAGTAGCACGGCTCACAGATGCATCTATAGGTGTATACCTGGTGGAACATCTGAAGAGCTTCAGTCATAAAAAATACTTAATGTTTGTACCTGCTCTATCTCCAGGGTGTCCCACTTCATGGCTTGCAAGTCACCATCTCCCTCAATTACCAGTATGTTGCTTCACTAATCAATTATGGTACCTACTGTGTCTGTGTAGGCACTTTCCATAAATACAAATTATCTTTGCACAAATGTATGTGTATTTAAATGGCAAGCATGATGTACAAAAAACATGTATATAAAATTATCATATGGTCATTTACTACAGACTTTGATATCCATGTGGTTTCATAAGAACTGCAGGCTAAAATTTTGGAATGACTGAAAAAAGTATGTGTTAGTGTCTACAGAATCTGTTATTATACGAGTGATTTACTAAGCTTCAATCAATATCTGCCTGTTTTGACAAAAATTTTTCTTTTGCATCTTTCTCATTGGAAAATCATGTATACCACCCTAGTTCATAATGATTACAGCTTAATGTGGATCTTTAGAGTGCCATTAAAATTTAGAAATTGTACAATTGTCCTTCATTATCCAATTTAATTTTGTCTGTTAAAATCAAATAATAATTTACCTGTATAATTATTTTAAAAAAATGATAACTCCATTTTAATTCAAAAAAAAAAAATAGAAATAAAATAAATATTAAAAACAGTTAAAAAAATTACCCGATGTGGAGAAATACAAATATTGAAGGAGACAAAACACAGATGAAAAGAAGGCCTTGTTAGGAAATAATACAGGAAAACACAAAAGAAATATAGTAAACAGGAGAAGAAAATCTATATTACAATAACACTTCCCTTGCTCTCAACAATCCAATACCACTACCCTGTTCATAACAATCATATGAATAACAATACTTTTTCAATTTTAATATCACATTGTTTTGATTTCTTTGTTTTATTATGTCTTCAATTATATTGCTTTAACTGAAATTTCATTCAAAAGTTTACAAACTGAAGATGAGATAAAAATTCCGAAAACGTTATTTTTTATTCATTCAAATTTTGTTATCAACATGCTACTGATCATCGGACTTTCATCTAGATTTTCTTCTCCTGTTTACTGTGTTTTCCTGTAATATTTCTTCATAAGACCTTCATTTCATTTGTGTTTCGTCTCCTTCAATATTTGTATTTCTCCACATTGGGTGACTTTTTTAACTGTTTTTAATATTTATTTTATTTCTATTTTTTTTTTTTTTTTTGAATTTAAATGGAGTTATCATTTTTGAAAATAATTATACAGAATTCAACTCTTATATAATAATTTACCTGCATTTCTGCTGGTGAGGAAAGCCATGCAGTTTTCACTTCTGCATCATCGCTGAAATTCACGCTGCTAACAAACTCTTTTAGATACTGGAACAGATGATAGTCACTGGACGCAAGGTCTGGACTGATAGGCAAGTGGTCAAGCTGTTCCCAACCAAAAGATCTGATTATTAGGAACATCGTGACAACCCAAGATGAGAAATTTATTGTATATTTAAGGTCTTTTTCTAAATTCATGATTTTAGAAAGTCTTAAAAATTTCAAGAGTCAAATCTTAGGATAAATAAATTGAACTTCTGCAAGAAACCAGTTTAACTCCACACAATATACACATTCTTTATACTTAATGATAGGAATAAGAAATACTTAGGGAAAGTGTTTTTTATTTTTATTTTTTTTTTAATAATTTCCTTGTATAAAAAAAAATATGGGGCCATTATGTAATTCATGGAAACTATTTTTGTCCTGTCAAATATGTGACACTCCATTCCAGGATACACATTTGAAAATCTGTTGGATATGCTTCTGACTGTCGCTACTGATTGGTCTAGGTCAGGAGAGAAATGTTTGGGGGACATTTTTTAGGACAATCATTGTTTAATAAAGAAATATAGTAAGTATACAATGGACACAGTAATAATGCTCACTATAAACTAAGACCTCTCAAGGTAATCTCCAAATTGTTCATATGGTGTTGCCAGCAATGATGATGAATACTATTGTCTGCATATGAGTTATTAATGTATTGCACCTCTCACCAAGACACTGGCAAATGCTCACTTTGTTCACAAAGTGTGTTTTACGCAAGATCTTCTTTTTTGATGGTCAGAATCACATTCAATGCACTTTAAAATGTATATTCTGGAATTGTAATAAAGATAACAGGAAACCACTGATCTACATAAAACTTTTAATCGGACGTATGCGCATTTCGGCAGCCACGCTGCCTTCTTCAGCGTACACAAGGATTTTGATCAGAACAGACAAACTGGAATTGTAGTGTTGTTATGTTTAGCAGGAAAAAGATAGTTGCCCCAAATTCCATAATGAGCCTGATATGTAAAATAGATTGTGTAATAAAAGATGACATCTCCCATGCACTTATGCTTCAAAGATTATCTGTCATCTTAGTCTATACGTATAGTATATTAGTGACTGAAAACCCATTGAATCAAGAATAGTTCAAAATAATGAATTTGAGAAAAAAGAATCGCTCTCACAGAGTTCACGTATAGTTGACTTTACTGACGTTTATATTTTATTGAAAATATTGATAATTGGGGAGAGAAAAAATGCTGCTTTTCCAATTTTGCTTGGACATTGCAAGGCTATGCAACTATGGTAAACTAATAACGAGTATAAAGTTGAAGGTAAGGCATTATGCCCTAATTCTCCAGGGAGGGCAAGCAGTACTTAGAAAGAAACTTAGATTAAATCATCCTAATCAGGCCATACCACACACTTCTTTCTCTATACACAATCCTGGTTTCATCAAATTCTTTATTTTCTTCCAGCACATTCTCTGCTTGATCCTCCCATATTTTCCTTGGCTTTCCTCTCTCACATTCCCATCCATACGACCAATATACTTTCATTTTTAACCCTTTTGCTGCGTAAAGTGGATATATCCACATAAAATTACATTATCTCTACCTGTGGAAATCTGATTCATCTCACAGGGATTAAAAAACTTCTTGTTGTGCTGCTAAAAGTGGATAAGTCCATCTTCTCAAGGTTGAAAATAAAATTTAATTACGCAGTGAAAGGGTTAATTGCCTTTTCATCATTCATTCATTCCATGTGACCAAAGTATCTCAAAGCAGACTTATGGACTACAAGTGTATCTACTACATTTCTCTTTATTCCACACAAGACTCTTCCATCATATTTGAGAAACTGGCCTATCTATTCACACCAGCCACAAGCACTAATGTCCAATCCATATCCCTCTCAAACACAAACACCTTCTTCACAACACTGATTCGCACACAAAACAAATACACGAAAGAACTCTAAAAGGTGAATCATGTCATTTCAATTTATAAACAGTATCATCCACTTTTATGCCAAGCTCTTTCTGCAACCTCCTTTTATGCATTCATTAATGCTTTCATTACGCAGCCAAGAGGATATCACACATCTTTATGTAACGCCTTTCTTGATACTAAGCCATTCTAAGATGACTTACACCAATCTGACCTGTGCATAGCTACTCATATACATTGCTACAGTCCAAATAATTGCTTCTTCACACTCTATTTCTTTAGCATTCTCCACATATTGTTTCTATCTCTTTATTTAGGAATCATATGAAAGATGTCGTGAGTGTAAGATTAGCAGGGGCAGCGCAAAGCGGTAAGCAAAGTAAGTGTCGCATGGGGGCGCATTATAGAATAGGGCACCAACATAAGGTTGAAAGGGCGCACATTTTAGAGGTTTGCATAGTGTCGCAAGGGGGTCCCTGAAGATTAAGTTAGGTTTTGTAAATGTTTTGCTGTACTCCAGAACTATCTAATTTGTAAAAAATCATTTGCTATAATTATTTTTTTTTAAATTTTTATTAATCATGAACTTTATAATATAGAAATATAGTACAGTATGTTGCACCTCTCAATTTGGAGTATAAATATATGTTGCACCTCTCATATCAAATTAGTCAAGTTTTAAATATGGTTTCATTAATGCTGGCAAACATAATGGTTTTTTTTTCGTACACAAACTTCATGCTCTGAAATGTGTTCTTGCTTAGATTATGTTGATGAATCATCTTTTCTAGTATAAAATGTAAGAAAATTTTGTTGAAACAATTTGGCAACATAGAATTTAGAGCTGCAGTATCAGAAATACACCGTATGTACATGTAGCTTGTTACAGTAGCTTACTTTTTTGGTATGGTCTCTGGTTATAGTATCTGTCAAAGATCAATAGGAATTTTCTTTATTCCTTCATAAGTTATTGAATCACAATTACGTAAGTTAATAGATGCATATCATCTATAATGTGATCGGTCTCGGTGGCTCAGTGGTTGCGTGATCGCCCCTGATGCCCGAGGGTTCGACCCCGGCCGAGGACGACGAGGATTTTTTCAGGGAGGAAATCCTGAGATCATGCACTTCCTTCGGAAGGGAAGTAAAGCCGTTGGTCCCGTGTAGTCGTTTGGACTGTGCTGCGCGCTAAAGAACCCTTGCGAGGCAAAATTTATGGCCCCTATAACGACGTCCTGAAAAAATAATGTGTGCTGTCCGATTGGAAAGTTGGTGGCCATTAATTGAATACTATTCTTGGAAGTAAAAAAAAAATAAAATAAAATAAATAAAAAACTCTTTCACCACAACAAAAATTAAGGAAAAATACAACCTGAACCTGGAAGCGCTTTTCGACAGCAAGGCTATCAGCATTCAGCAGGGACCAAGGAGTACACAAATTACATCAAAGAAATTGGTTTTAGGCCAATCAGAGAAATTACACCAAAAGGGACAAATTAATGATTGGGCAGTTGAGTCCACCATTGGATTAATGCTGAGTCACCAATAGGACCTGAGTCATAATCATAATTTTTTCCGGGAAATTATTCATTCTTGGAAGTATAAAGTGAGGTGGTTTTCCATTGCCTTCTGCATGGTTATAGTAGACAAATACAAACATCCATGCCACAGTGGGATTTGAATCCATGAATCTAAGATCTGTCAACACATTTTTAATGTATGTTAATACCATCTTCAGAGGCTTGAAACTTCTACAAGCATTTTTAAGATAATCATAAAATAAATTCATAACCATCACCTTTATGTATTTAGAAATAAGCCCATAATTGTCTTTTCATAATTCCGAGTAACCTAAGTGACTTACTAAGAACTAGGTCCTCCAGTTTTTCTATTTGTGATGTATCTCTTTACTTCAAATCACCTTCAAACAACCAATTATGTGACTTTCCAGATCCATTAAAGGCACAGTAAGGTCTTTTACCATTTCTTACCCAGATACACTCTGTTCTTACATTACACTTTAAAAATTATTTCAAAGTTGATGAAAGCATTTTAATAAAAAATGTTTGGGGGAAAGTTTATTTCTTCCAGAAATCCGAATTTGCAATAATTTAAAAATATTTTACTGCTTAAAAAAATTTCAGGGGTCTTCAGATTGGAAGGGCTATAAGCTGATCTGAAGGGAAAATCAATTGGATCGCTGTGGAAAATTTAAAAAAAAATTCCTTTTGAAATTCTAAAAGGTATATTTATATTTTTAACATTTACAGTACATGTATATGTTCCTTCTCACTCCACGACTCTGAGTTTACAGAACTTTATTCTGAGCTCTGATGGTAACATTGTTAATCTTACATTGAGATGATTTAGTACATTACCTTGTTAAAAGAGCTATAGTGTGTACTTTAAACATTTAAACGAAACTATATGATTGTAATTGGGCATCGGGGCATCTTTTGCAGCTGTCACAGCATCTATTCATCTAGGATGACTTTCCAAGAGATTCTGGAAGGTTACAGTTAGAATTTTATGCCACTCCTCATTTAGAACCAGAGGCAGTGCGAAGCAATAAGCAAAGTAAGCGCTGCATGGGGAAACAGTGCAGGATGGGGCACCAACCAAGATTGAAAGGGCACTTATTTTAGAGGTTTGCTTTGGTTTGCATGGGGTTGCCGAAGAAGGTTTGTTTAGAACATTGCCAACTCAGACACTGATAATGGGGAAGCGGACAGCTATGAACTTGATATTTTAACTTATACCACAAGTGTTCTATTGGAAGATTGGGATTCTGTGAAAGCCATTCGAGTTTTTTCACACCCACTTCAATGAACCATACATTGTAAATACTCCTTCTTTCAAGCAGTGTCGCTGTAAGAGTTTTAGAAACAGAAACGGGAAATATAAATACAGGACATTTATTTTTCGACTCATCATTAGAAAATAAGTTTCATATAAGACCTTTAAAATTTAATTATTTCATATGTCCAAATTATCTCAGACCCCATAGGATTCTTCTCATGAACCAAAGGATCCAGATCATTCAAGAGAAACATCTTTTCAGATACATAATGTTATCTCCACCAATTTGACATTAGCCACAATAGAATGTAACCAGGCATGCGCATTCCGCATTCTCATATATGATCATCAGATTCGCGAGCGAGATTCATTGTACCATTTATAGTTCATTGAAACATTGGTATCGTGATCTTAAGCTTATGGGTACAGCTCTCCCATAGTAGTCTATCTGTTTCAACTCCCGGTGAACATATCTGGTGCTAACGATAGTTCCTGATGCCTGTCCAACTTCTCAGTAATTCTAGTAGGAGAGGGCAACCAATTATTCCGGACAGTCTTCTGCAGCACTCGCCGAGCATTGACAAGTGTCTATCAGTGCTTTTTCATAGTTGTTTCCCTATCACGATTTCATTTTACAACGGCATCTTGAGTATGTTTAACAGGTCGAATCTCACAAACTGGCCTCCCAATTAATCTCGTTAATTTTATTTGTTTGTCTCTTATTTTTGTGATTATTGGTTTTGATTGATGTTCTTAAGCTTTACTTATGCAAGTTATAAGTAAATACTTTTGGTCTCAATACTTTTGGCAAAGTTGTATATAAAAGTTGCACAAAATGTGTAAAATTTCTCGTACTATCAGAATAAGCTGCCCTCCATCACCTGTACTTTTTATCCTATTGAATAAAATACAGGGTGATCCAAGAGTCAAGAAAAACTTTAAAACTCAATAATTCGCACACGAATGCAGATAAAAAGATTCTGTTTGGACACAAACGATTTAAATGAAGTAGGATTTATATTTTTTTTTCAGGAAAAATAATTAATGCTAGAATTGTTCGTTTTTGACCAACAGATAGCGTTGTCGGGTTACATATATCAGTTTATGCACATTTTCAGAGAGTAAGATGCCAGATTACCTATCGATGGTACTAAAACTATATGCTTCCAAAATAGCGTTTGCAGTGAGTTCAGCTCTTTTTATAGTCTGAAAATTATTGATTTGCAACTGAAAATTTTATTTTTACCATTTATTTTTACATCCTGCTAAAGGAAGATTTGTTGGGATTTGTCCATCATCATCATCATCATCATCGTTATCATCTCATCATCAAAAATGTTTTAGAGTAAGTAGTGCAAAAAAGTTGGTTTTTTTTCTTTTTCCTTATCTTGAATTATCAGTAAAATCCACTGTTTATAACTATTTTTTAAAACCAACAAACTAATACTATTGCAAACTACAGATTTAGAAACTACTTCACCGTCAATAGTAAATACTTCTCAATCATCCCTAGCGGTATAGAGCCAGCATTCGTCCATAGGATTAAGGTTCATCAAGCGAAAGAAAAACTCTGTCACGGTCATGAAATTCAAAATTAGCCAATCAAAGTTGTATATGATAGATTGGCTTTGATTGGCTAATTTTGAAGTTCCCGACCTTGACATAGTTTTTCTTTTGCTGGATGGACTTGTAGGCAGTTGAAAACGTCATCCTCATCAGCTTTGCACAACTCCAAGATTGTCCTAGAAGATGCCTCTCGCTTTTGTTTGTGAAAGGTATCAACAAATGGGCCATTGGCACTTTGACAAGCTCATAATCCTAAATTATTGCCGTATATATATCGCAACAGGTTTTTCAATCTAAATAACATACAGTGCTTTAAATAAAACTGTTATTTTATACAGACAAACCGATTTGGGGTATGTTCCAATCAGCGAGGGCCACGACCACTATCGCTAATATTTACTCCAGTCAGTGTAAAATCAGCTTCACTTTCATGTGTTCTGTCCTCCACAAATATCTGTCATAAGCAAAAGTTTGTGTACCAATAATGATTGAAACACATAATAGCAGGGCAAATGACGATGCTTATTGGAAAGCTGATAATTTTTTTAGCGTATAATTTCCAAAAAAGTGTTTGAGGTTAGATTAGGTTAGTTCAGATATTTCTATATGGATGTCTTCACAAATTTTGCGGATATCGCTTTATTACAGAGTGTGACCCTTGGGAGTATGCAGGGATAGCCTAACTTTCCTTATAAGATCTAGTGATTTATTTTATGGAGGTATTTGAAATATCTCGCTTCAAATAAATGGATAGAGTACAGATCTCCCCATAATCAACAGAATGGCTATTTTATTTATTCTGCCTTGTGAGTCTTCTGCTTTTTGCGGAACAATTCGTTTCATTGACTCATGCTTATACTTGTATTTCAGACACTGTAAAGTATAGTTAGTTTTACATGGGTTTTTATTCCTCCAATTGTACACCTTCATTAACTCTATTATTTAAATAGGTGCAAGTGTCTAAACAGGTAGAGAGGGGATCCAAGACGTTGCCTAAATAAAACTTCACTTTTTAAGAAAGTGACAAAGTTTAAAGGCAACATAATAAGGAAATTTAAACGACTAGAATTTAAATTGGAATCATTATATAAGATCTAAAAGGGAGGAAGAGGAGCTTTAAAATGGCAAGGAACCGTTTTCACGTAATGTGAATGATCCCAACACGAAATCAGAGGAAGTTTGAATTGATGCCAAACGAAAATGTCTGCAAGTTCGCGGGTTTGTTTTTTTTTTTTGTTGTTTTTTTTTCTTTATTTTATTTTATTTTATTTTATTTTTTTAAAGTTTATTGAATACATAAAATATATAAAAAATATAGTAGTAACATTGATATTATTTGAAAAATATCATCATATTATTTGATGTTTGAAGGTTCAGCTCCAGTTTACATTCATCAGTTATATAATATATTACTATTCTCAGTAATAATATAGCATATTACTATTCTCAGTAGTAATATAGCATATTACTATTATTAGTAGTAATATAATATTATTATATTATTATTATATTACTATTATTAGTAGTAATATAATAT
>JAHWFO010060970.1:1437483-1490436 GCA_023313115.1 Rhysida immarginata
AAAAAAAAAAAAAAAAAAAAAAAAGGAGCAGTTCGGTTTTTAATTGTCCGAACCACATTTACTGATGCGTTGCTCATATTTGTTTTGTTTTATTACAAAATGTAAATATTAGATGCGGGGAAGTTTGACTTTGTTAATGACCTTAACATCTTTGAATGAAAAGGAATATCGTAGTATCTGTAGTATAAGTTCCCTTAAGACATTTTTGTTTTACTATGGGAAGTTTTTTTTGTTTTTTTTTTGAACAAAATTCAAATACCAAACAATCCATTAATTGACTTTTAACAAAAAAATTCATTGAAGTTCAAATGAAGTTGCTAGAAATTTATAATAACTTTTGAAAATTTGTAATTGCTTTTAATTAACTTATAATGTTAATCTTTCATATTATTTTATTTTTTTTAAATTGTTTGAGAAGAAATTTTATATTTTTTCTGTCTGAAATTCAAGATAAAATTGAATGAAGCGGAACCGACAGGCATCGTCTGCAATTTGAAATTACATTTCAGTTATCAACAGACATACGGTGCGTGTAATATCAACCATGATTAGAGTGCAAGTAGAAATTATATGCAATGCTTCAAAGAAAATTTTGTAATGTTTAATCTTCTTTGATAAAAATTAAACAAAAACTACCAACTTAGATCTTATATGACATGCAGACGATTCTTCTCTTATTCTATGCGTTTCAGAAGAATATTTGAAATTGTAATATATTTTTTAAACAATTTTAAAAATTCTTCGTTTCGAATTAAACATATAAACCAATTAATCACATGTTGAAAGATTAAGCAATGTTCAATATACAAAATGATACAAAAATGACCCCCCCCCCCCCCTTTAGTTTCGTAACCGAAGCAGGTATGTCAATTTTGATGAATCCAATGAATAGGAAGTTGTGGGTGACCCTTGGTGCACTTTTCATCATCCCAAATATGTAAATCAGTACACATTCAAATCCTACCTTAAAACCGTGAGAGATACACGAAAAATTCCAATTGAAGATTTGTTCAGCATGAAATTCCGAACAAAACAAAACAAAACAAAAAACAATTCCAAAATTCGACTCGGATCATTAACAGTCACATGTTGAATATATTAGTTACCTCCCTATGCACTTCGCAAATACATTTGAATGTTCAACATGCAAATCAAGAAATTACTAAATGTTAAGTTGTATCCAGTTAAGTTCCGTGCCCAGTTGCTTTATGGTGTCAATGGTCGTCACATTGAGCACATTTAAGATTAACTTTGGAGTAAAATTATTTATGCACTGTGGCTATAAATTACAAATTACAAATTATCACGTAAATTATAAATAATTGTGATTGTTGGTGATCCGTTCATCGATTTTGGATTCTTTTTTTTTGTTCGGAATTCCATGCTGAATAAGTCTTCAGTTGGAATTTTTCGTGTATCTGTTACGGTTTTTAAGATAGGATTTGAATGTGTCCTAATTTGCATGTTTGGGATGATGGAAATTGCATATCGGATAGGTCACCCATAGCTTCCTATTCATTGGATTCATCAAAAGTGACATATCTGCATCGGTTACGAAAATAAAAGGGGGGACTCATTTTTGTATCCATCTTGTATACTAACTACGACAATAAAAATAACTTCTATTTTTATGCACGAAGTATACTAATAACATGGAACATTTGGCCCGATGATCTTCCGGCTCGAAGCCATCTTCAGGGGCTAAGATAGGTAATACAATGTGCTTAGTATATGCTGATATATCATCCATGTATTTATTATTATTTTTTTTTATTTTTCTTATATTTATTTGTATAAGAAAAATTTGACAAGCAGTGATATCGCTGGTTTAAATCAAAAGCATAACTAAAATATAACGTATTCAAAAAAAGAGAAAACATAATACAAAATACAAAAAACACGAATTAAAATACAAACAAAATAAATTAAAATGCCAGTTATAATTGAACTTAAACCCGTGTTTTTATAAAAAAAAAAAATTACGGATATAATTTTTTTTTTTTTTTTTTACATTTTTACCAATCTTTTACACTGTCGAGTAAAAATATTTAGAGATTTAAAGTTAGTATCTCCCTTTACAACAAAAGTTGAATTTACATAACCTCAAATCCCTAAAATTAGGAAGCGGTAAATGTATTAATATTTTATGACTTTATAATGCACTAATGACTTTATAATATATTTTAGAAGGTTTAGAAATTTATGGAGCCAAAAAATCACAAGCAAATTGGTATTAAATAGCCACAAGCAAAACAAGATTTGGAAGTTGATCAATTATGGGAATTTTATAATAAAACAATTTGTACTCTTTTTACGTCATTGTTTTTCAACAATATACAGTTTTGTCAATTTTAATAATAACACAAGAATTCTTATTACCTATTGTTAACTTTTAAATTTTATATCTGTTCATTGCGTTTGAAAATTCGTTTCATTAACTGTCCTGGTCCCATGAAGATGGCTTCGAGCCGAAATAATCATCGGGTTATTTGTTCCATGTAATTATTTTATTATATTGAACATTGCTTAACTTTCAACTTGTGACTTAGCTGCAATGTGTGACTCTATATGCATTAAATCAATTAAATTAAGATAATAAAACTATCAAGAATCCATTTTTTGAATTTATCGTACAGAACAAGGAAAAATTTGAATTTATCGTGCATCTGCTTGAATGGGTACTATAAATAACTACAAATGTATGGTAAACAAGAATAATAATAAAACTACATCGTTCGATTCCCCATTGTTTCCTTTCAAGTGATGCAATTGGCGAAATAAGTGGTGTGAGCTTCTGTTATTCAAGCGCCAACACAATTCAATCTATGAGTAATCTTGTGATGGGGTGATCAGTCAGCAGCGCCCCTGATAGGACGTACTTGTTAAACGAGGCATTGGAATAAAAATAATCAGAACTTCAATCTTCTCTGTCTTTAGTAATGAGCAATCGCAATTTCATCAGTTTAATGATTTCGACAAATCTTAAGACAAAAAGGCATTTTTTTAATGATTGACTCCCGGAATGAGTAAAGAAGTACTTTGGATGAGTCAGCGAATATTGCGGAAGAAATTAAAAGAAGTAGATAATACTATCATATTTCTACAGTTTGTGATATCATAACAACGTGTTATAATAATGTTGCAAAAACTTTATTTTGTATTCTAAACTGGTAGGAAGCGATTATTGCTCATACAATTGCACCGAAAGTTGAAGAAATGAGTAACGCAGAAATAATTCATTAAATTAAGAAAAGAAACAAAATGTGAATGTTTACAGCAGCATATACAACTTGCACTTTATAAATCTTTTGTGGCGTTTACATTTTGCAATAAATATTCGCTCGCAACCAGAAGCCACCAATATGACGTGTGTTACGTAATCTGAGTTTTTTTTTTCCTTACTCATAATTGTCTCCCTTCTGCTGTCGCGTTTTCACAGAATCTAAAGTGGTGAAGAGTTGTTAATTGTCGTGAAAACATATTGCAAAAGCTTTGATGCGGTTTCCATTACTAAAGGAAAGACTAACGTTTTAATGATTATGATTCTAATCCGTCGTCACAACCGTTGCGAAATTGAGGTAAAAATTTTTCAATGATGAGGAAAGAAAGTAGAATACACTTTGAGCGCAGAACGTTTTAATTTTTAAAAATATATTTTATTGTACTGCTATTAAAAATGTCAACCATTTCTAGGCGAGACAAACGAACAGACAATTTTTTTTTAGTTTATTTTATGTAACCGATAAACGTTATCCTTGTCTCCACGTGAAAAGTGAGATTTCCTTAATCTCGCTGACATTCCATTAATGACATTATCATTAAGAGGGGTGAATCTATGAAATAATATCTTTTAAGCATAGGGTTCTTTCTATCGATATTTCGACACGAAGTTCCTTTCATGTCATTTCCCTTTATCTTCGCTTTATGGAAATATCGGACGCCGATTAATCAACCAGTGAAGGACTGCATTCATTCAACACCTTCGATTACCATCATTAAATGGATCTAAGTATTTTCCGTGTAAATTTTTTATTCTATACACTCCATCTTGCATTAATTAATGAGAAGATCTAAACATAAGAAGTAAATGTAGGTCTTGACCGATCACCATTTCTGGTATGGGGATAAAGAACGTTTAGCCCACTCCATTTGATTCCTACTTTGAGGAAGTGTAATAGAGAAGAGATTATCACATGTTTACGAACGCTTTGTCATTAGGAATTATTTATAAAATCCTTAGAAAGCAAAACAAAATGGTAATTCAAATAGCAATCAACTATGATAACGAAAGCGACATGGTTTCATTGAATAAATGTCCAACAGATACACAATGATTAAAATTGCGTCAGTGCAAAAAAAATCTGTTTTAATGTCTATGTAATAATTTGATTTGCTCAATTAGCTTCATGTTATTGTTTATATGAAGACGCTGACGTCATTTCGAATAATTCTTTAAGCGTTTGCGCACTCGGAAGATTAAATTCATTCATTGCGGTCTGTCTAATAATACGACGTAAAGTAAACTGTGAAGCATTTCGAAAGAAATTATCAATAAATTTTAATAAAAATCGGTTATTTTCTTAGATTATTCCCCTATCGTCACTATTTTGAGCTCAAATTAAGCCAAGCTCAAACCTTTAATTTTTTTCTGAAATTTGTCATTTTTAATTCTGTGACGATCCGAATACAGCAGAATTTTTTTTTCAATCTTTATTCATTTGGACTCCGGAAAATTTGCTATAGTCATGCCCAACTTGTTTTCGTGAAATCGGAAATTTTTTAATTTTGTTTATTAAACTTTATTAGCAATGCACGTATCCCAAAATTAATTAGTTTAGTGAAATCGGGCAAATTAAAAAGGAAAAAAAAATTCAACTATGACACCAAAACGGATTTATAATCTTACGTCAAAATTTAAATGATGATTTTCAACATGTGCTCCTGCAAATTTCGAATCTACCCTTTTCAAAGCGTTTTGAAACGTATTTTTGAAGCATTTTATGAGTTATCCCCTGCACTGCTAATAAAATATATATACAAAATTAAAATTTTATAGACTTTTAATACATATTTAACATGACAAACATAAATAAAAGTGATTTTTTTTAAAATGTCCGATTTTGCACGAATAGATACAGTACTTACTTTTGGGACACCCTGTGTTTCAATATTAGTGTGACTGAGATTTCGACTTTAATATCACTTGCACTAGCTCTTATAGATTCGATCAAAAAATTATCAGCATTCAATAAAAAAAAAACGAGCTTGGGAAAGAAATTAATGATTCATCTTAAATTCCCCAGTCCGTATCAAATGTTTTATAGATAATTTTTGATGCAACGAAAAAGAATTTAATGAAATATTAAAATCTCTTTTGAAAGCATCCCTTTAAGATGAAATTGATCCTCTGCCAATTATCTTTATCCTCTATTGATTTTTATAAAATTAAAAAAAATATTCATTAAGAATAAGCTCATGGATGTTCGATGAGAATTTATTTCACGCCATACCTCAGATGTTTTCATCAATAAAAATTTATCTCGGCAAAATATTTTTTAAAAAAGAAACCTTAAATATCAAACTTAATTGGAATTCGATGATGATCTCTATCCTGGAAACTACCGATGAGCACGGATTGTACACATTGCATTATTTGTATACCTATAGAAAAAAGAAAGAGAGAAAAATAAAGGCGATATTTTCAGGTGTTTTCGCAATAATCTTTTCCGCCAAAATCATCATTTAGCCTCGTATACGGTGATTCCAAATGATGGGGATAAACTTCGGGAGGTGATTCCTGGCAGGAAGAGAATTAAAAATGATCCTATGAATTTATGTTCGGAAATGCATATGTTCCGCGACAGAGTTTCAACTGATTTCTGTCACATCGTTTGCCAATAACTGAACAAATCTTCACATCGTTTGCATATGGATCGATCGTCGGAGCTCAACCCACGATAGTTTTCAAATCTAAGCCGATTTCATTAGCAAAATTGAGTCTATGAAGGACACCCTTCGAGCACATATCGTGACTCGAGATCATGATGATATACTTATTTGCATTCAGTTATTACCAATGTAATGTAATAAATCCTGCATTGTGGATTCCCTATCCAATCCCGGACACACGTACAAGTTGTCTCAAAACTCCACGTACAAACTTTGATAGAAAGTAGAGAACATCGCGCATATTCATATAGGAAAGCATCACTGGAAGCGCCACCCGCAGAAGATAGATGAGACACAAAGACACAGCAAAAACAAAATACATGACGCACTGTAAAGCGCTTTATTAGGCGAAACTTAATAGTACAAGAACTGGTAGGGACAAAACACGATTTCACAAAGTTGCAAAGGTGTTCAAAGTTTCGACCATTCACAATGATGCATGCCTGACACCGAAACCACGTGATTGACGTATAATGTGGTACACTACTGGTTGGGTATCTTTCCCGTATAGCGGCTCTTCTATTGCCCTCAGCTAACCAATACACGAGGTGCGTAGACGAAGTGTGTATTTCAAAGATCGAATAACTAGGCATGTTCTCCAATACGATATCTCTAGTCTTAATGAGGAAGCCCCAGATGCCGACCTGGAGCACTGGCATACGTTTCCGGTGATGCTTTTCTATGTTTATATGGTTCAGCGCGATGTTTGTACATGGGGTTTCGAGATATCTTGTATATAAGACTTTATCCTACTAGGAATCCCTCCCTAATAAAGTAGAATTGAGTAAATCTTTATAGCACTGTACTATATATAATCACTACTGATTAGGCATGGACTTCGCCAGTATGTGGAACCGTTATAGATGAATATTTTGTGATGCCTCAACGAGAGTATAAAAATTGATTTAGTGATTTTTGTCTAGCATCTGAACAGTCCGTTTATTTTCATCCCCAAAACAGGATATAATTCTGGAGACTACATAAGCCATGGAAGTAAGACAGACTCTGTGGATATTCCTGGAACCATTCAGATATTACACGGGTACTGTGGCATATGGCCATGAAAGTTTATACGTTCCGATACGATGTGAATTCTAGAAACATTGTCTGTATGCAACATAATGCTTAAGGTCTCCCATGAAAACATTCCTTAAACCATGACAGAACTGCACTCCCTCGGAGTGCTTGTAGTTATTAATAATAATAATAATAATAATAATAATAATAATAATAATAATAATAACCCTCGTGTAGTCCTACGAGGGGGGCAACATCTTAGGGTGATAGCCCTGGTTAACAGATCTGATCTACTTTACCCTACTCTAACAGATTTCCAACACTTGCAAACACCACAAACACTGGCATACTTCCTCACACAATGAATAACATACATGGTACCAAAGTCACATTATACTACAGATCCCACACAAGATCGACCTGTCACATGCCCTCCTACACTTTACAAAATAATAACTGCCTGTATCGCAAACAAAATTTATGCACACATAGACACAAACAACGTTCTCACTGAGCAACAAAAGGGATGCCGTAGAAATCACGTGGGTTGTAAGGAGCAACTCCTGATAGATTGTGTGGTCCTACGGCAACTCACAATAAACATCGACACCTCCATGCAGCCTACATTGATTACAAAAAGGCCTTTGATAGTGTCCCACACTCATCGCTTTTATATAGCCTACGATTATATAAAATAAATCCTACACTTATCACATTTTTAGAAAGTACAATGCTGCATTGGAGAACTACACTACACCTCACACTCAACAGTGAAACCATCACGACTGAGAAAATACAGATAAACCGGGGCATTTTCCAGGGTGACTCACTGAGCCCACTCTGGTTTTGTCTTGTATTAAATGCACTTTCAAACAGACTGAACAGCACAACTTACGGCTACACAATTAAACATAATAAAAGCTGCCACTACACGCTTTCACACTTACTCTACATGGACGACATGAAAATCTACGCCTCCACACAAACACAATTGCACCAGTTACTCGACATTACACAAACTTTTTCAAAAGACATACACATGCAATTTGGATTGGACGAATGCAAAACTATTCACATTGAAAATGGAGTATTCAGGGAAGGGAGCTTCACATTAGAAGAACCAGCTCACATTGCTGCTATGAAAAATGACGAATTTTATAAATATCTAGGATTTAAACAAGCCAAGCTTCTGGAGCACAAATACATAAAGAATACACTCACTAAACAATATCTTCATAGGCCAGAGGTAATACTTAAAACACATTTAAATTCCAGAAATTTAATCAAGGCTATCAATACTTATGCACCCCAGTACTCTCGTACTCCTTTGGAGTCATACAGTGGACACACACACATCTTGAGGGACTTGAAAGGAAACAACGTAAACTGCTTACAAAGCACAGAAAGCATCATCCACACACAGCTATTGAAAGACTCACCCTGCCTCGTTCAAAGGGAGGTAGAGGTCTTATTGATATAATAGATCTACACCAAAAACAGACTCGTTCAGAGAATTTTTTTACTCTAAACAACACACATCACCATTACACAAAACAGTCTGCATGGCTGATACAAATACACACCTTTGAATCTGAACAGTGTGCAGAACACCCATAACATTCCTACAACATGCACTAAACTTCAATCATGGCTCGGAAAGCAATTCCACGGTAGACATCCTTCTGACCTCAACCAGCCTCACGTCGACAAAAAAAGCGTCGAACTTTTGGTTGAGTGAAGGGAGTCTCTTTGGGGAAACGAAGGAACCATGATTGCCATACAACACCAGGTTATAAAAGCTACAGAAAACATATCAAAGATTCGACTGATGGGTCTTGCAGGAAATACCATATCGCAGAGGAAACCATCCACACGTCATATCCAGTTGCAAAATACTCACGCAGACAGATTATTTACGCAGACATAACCAGGTAGCCAACATCATACATCAACATCTAGCTAAGATATACAAGTTTAGGAACATCCATACTCCATACTATAATTATATCCCAGAAACTGTCTTAGAGAACACCGCACATAAACTATATTTTGACAGAGCTATAATCACTGAAAAAACTATCCCTCATAACAGCCAGACATTACACTAGTAGATAAGCAAAACAAAGTGACCTACATAATTGATATCTACACATACAATTTACAAAAGACATACACTCATAAAATCACTAAATATACGGATCCTGCACACGAAATAAAACGCCTTTGGGGAGTTAACAAAGTACACATTGTTCCTGTCGTTCTTTCTGCCACTGGAGTTATTCCACACTCGCTACACAAAAGCCTGTCAGCACTAAATTTAAACCCACACTTATACAAAACCTTACAGAAAGTCACAATTCTAAACGCCTGTCACATAGTAAGGAAATTCCTACACCCAAACATCAATATTCCCACGAGCGCGTAAGTTTTTCCCTTCCTTACATTTGAGTCCCTTGGGCTTGGCCTCCGGATTTGATCCGAGTTTGGTTTCCCTAACAACAATAACAATAATAATAATGTATAGATCAGATCGGATCAAATCTAATCTGACTCCCACAACAGATGAAAAATCCAAAATTGGGATTAATATATGGACAGAGAACCAATTTGTGAATTTCATACATGTGCTCATTTTGACATTCAAATACTTTTCTGGAAACATGTCTTTCTGTAATTTGGCATTGGAAGGTTAGATGGAGAAAGACCCTTGCCCACCTACTCCAGGGGACCATAAGGCAAAGACAAATCTGTATTGGCAGTGGTATAGCGAGGGTAAATGACTCCAGGGGCATTGTATTCTTTTTTTGCCCCGTCTCGTATTTTGTCTCCCCCCTTCCCCTCCCGTCTTGCTACCTATGGGGCCCATCCCAAACAGAGTGAGATATGTCATAATCCACTTCGCCATGAATATAGTGAACGAACAAGTATGATCACACTCTCAATGCAGTCGCAAAACACTCTGAAAGGTGTTCTTCCCGTACGGGTCGTCACCTGTTACACGGACAATTCCACCGCTTAATGTGCTCCGAAACCGTTATCTGCAGTCCACTATTGTTGATTACTTCATTCATGAGTTGTTGTCTGCCACTACAATCTCTTCAAGCGCCGTTGACTCTTGTCGTTGACGAAGTGTAATCAGCCACAAGACTGTCTTTAGTTAGATATTTTTTGAGCCTTACACCATTCTCGGTATACAGGAGCAACATTTGGCAATTGCAAAAATGTCGGATCAAGCTCGGTGTAAACTATCTTTGATTTTGTCCATTTTACTCCGCAACATATGGTGCAAGAAGTTATGCCCGCGGCGTATGGTTAAATTATCCTTATACTGTCGCCACATGATTGCCAGTCACTCTAATATGAAGGATATACTTAAAGTTGCTACTCGGTGTACATCAAAAATATGTCTTGTTTTCTAACATATGTTTTTATCGCTGATGTGGATTGCTTCAAACATCTGGGTAGAAAATGTGAGCCAACGAAAGAAACATTTATAATTAGCAAGATAGATCTGTATAAGCTAGCAAAATTAAAAATGCGCTATTCAACTAAAAATGGTCTGCAAAATATTAAAAGAAAATAATATGAATTAAAAAATCAACCAATTAAACTATAATTAATCGGAAGAAAAAAAACATTACGCAAAAGACTCCATCAGAAAAAAACCAGACCGAGTATCTGAATGTTGCTTCGATTGCGTCGAAACGAACTTTCCAGAACATAAGATAAGGAAATCAATTAAGAGATTTTTATATTGGGCCAAGTGGTGTGATTATGATGGGGGATCCCCTTTTATCAAGATATCAAATTACATGAACTGATCAACAGAGCGAAACGAGTGAGCGTGTGTAAACGGTGTATGTATATTTGTGTATGTAGGGTTGTTGTTCTTATATTGCCATCAGTGCAATGCACTGGTGCCATTGAACTGTAATAATTAAAATTGAATTTCTTAAAAATTGATTTGCTGTTTGTGAATCATACTGGTAGAAAAGGGGAAAGAGTAATCATTATGAACCAGAGACATGAATATTTATAATGTAGAGAATTCCCTATAACAACCTTTATTTAATAAAAGTTTTAAATAACGGATTCTCCTAGGTGTCAAGCTGCCAAATATTTTTTTTTATTTTTGAAATTTCTCAATTTTATAGTCTAAATAATTGCCTAATGAAATGAATCCTTTTTGAATCATAAAGGATCATTCGCCTAAAAGAATATAGTTTCGTTTTATATTTCTTGTCTAGTTTTTTGTTCGTAAGGAGTTACTTCGTTTGATACCCGAGAGGCTCATTAGCGATTTAATAAAATCATTCCATCTTTCTCTAAGTCATTGTTCAATTTTTTGATATAATTTTTCTGAGATATTAAATTTCATTCCGAAGGATCTTGAAATAGAAGTTTGATTGTAAGTTAGCTGAAATAATATCCTGAGGTCACTGATTGGCTATTTATTATTTTTGCCCGCCCAATTACTTCATTACTTAAGACAAAACTATTGAACCATTTACATAATGATCAGGGACCTTATAAAAGTGGAATTCCTGTATTTTGAACACAGAACTCCTCTGTTTCTGACAACAAAGCTCTTTGCCGTTCGGTTTTCCTACCAATCGAAGCCTCAGGCAAGTTATTTTCTTTGTAGTTTCCCTTCAATTTTTTTATATGTCGCAAAGAAGCTTTCTGTTTTGTTTACATTTATTCTCAGTAGTTTTTAATATTCTAGACGCCTCTTTAGCTTCCCCTGTAACCATTGTTTGGGTCATTACCCCACCTGAAGTTGTTTTTAGCTTTAACGGTAATATGTATTTGCATTCGTCCAAATACACTTAAGCTGTTATTGTTGTTGTTGCTGCTGTTGCTGCTGAATAAGATTTAACCCAATCTTCACAAAAATAATAGAAATTAACATGAGCGATTAGGCCAAAAGTGTGCCGTAGATGACAAGAAGAATAACAACATTTAGGCTTTTCATAAATAAGTAAAGGAAGTTTGGACCTCAATTGCCATAAAAACTAAGTGTTTTTCATTTTCATTCAAATTTGCTGTCGGAAACAGCTTTACGTGACCTGTTCCATCTAATGCTAATAATATAGTAAGCTTTGTTGAAAGCTACAAAAACAATAAGCATTTCATTCAACTGGTATTATACTATATAGTCGATTTTAGAGAAGTGAAGGCTATTCGCCTGTTCGTTTTATGAATTGCGTTATATAATTGCGGTTTTTTTTTTTCATTTATTGTAATATAATTTCTACTCCCATGAAAAGATATACACTTTATAAAATGGTTGACTTGGAACTAGAAAGGGTTCCAGCGCCCATAATAAAATTTCACCCAAGACACGAAATACCGGATCTACATAGCCTGCCTCAACAACGCTTGGATTACCATGTATGGATATGTTCAGGATTCCGTCACATTTTTATGATCACTACCACAATTGAACACCCCTATTCAGCTACCCTAGAGTATTATACTGCGCATCTGTGAAAATATCACAATGTAATTATACGTATAAGACCGATGTTTGGCACCGTAAACATAGTAACAGTGAATGTCATGGGCAAAGCAGGTGAGGTGACTTAACAGACATGGAAAATGGCATGATTATCAGCTATCAGGCAGAGGTAACAGCATTTCGAAAACAGCAAACTTTGTGAAAATTTTCGTGTTGCAGTAGTGAAACTGGACAAACGTGATGAACCGACGTACCAATTATGGAGCCCACATACCATTGATCCAAGAGGTGAACGTCGGCTGAAATGGTTGGTTAGAACAAGCGACGCGCTACTGTTGAACAACTGGCTGTTGAAATGGAACCTTCTGCTTGCTGCATTCATATTGAGGATGAACGAAGGCGTATTCAGCGTCAAACTTCAACGAACAAACATTCGGACAGAGTTGTTGGCAGAAGACAAGCTGGTGGAATTGAGTTTACAGTCTGGGGAATATTATCGTCTACGAGTGGTACGCCGAAGATTACAAACTGCTATTCTTACCACCTTACTTCCAGATCTGGAGGAGAATCTATGGAATCGCCTCGATGGGTGCAACAGACGAATGGATTATTCGCCACGGAACCTAAACCAATTTCGGGATGACTACAGTCTATAGTTACATGCCTGTAGAAATCTTCCAGAACCTTCTATTGAGTATTTTCCACAGAAGTTGGCCGTCAAGGAGCATATACTATTCTAGTAAGTAGGTTGGTAATCATATAATGTGGCTGCACACTAAATAAGCTCGGAGACCCTATTCATTAACACAAACAGAGTCACTGAATTTACACATTATAACTATCGGATATTGAATTTGAGTGAGTGCATTAAGCATTGCAACAGAAGCAGTCGTTCTTAAACAATAAGAATGAACTGGGAGATCATTTAGGGCCTTTATAAGAGTCCTTTGATTTTATGCCATTTTCTTATACGTTACGTTTCTTATATGCTTTCTGAGTAGTAGCTATTGGCGAAGTGCATTATCATAGTGATAGATCCTATGTTTATCTCAATACATCCTTACATAAATGTCATATGGTTACTGCGTTTATTCAAACTTTGTGTCTGGACACGACTGGAAACATCCAGCACAGTTTCTCGATTACTATCTTGCGCAATACTCATATAAGCCCGGCTCTTGAGAGGCATAACGCCCAAAGTATGACGATCGAAAAGAGCGGTGAGCATCCACGCATCAAAGAATTTTGAATCTGTGTCTGGAGATACATATTCATAAGATACAGCATTACGTAAAACGTGCAACATTAATTTATTGGACCTGCCTAAGGCGATCAAATCCTATTTTATTGCATTCTTTGTTTTGTTTCCTATCTGCCCACATAAAAAAATTTATTTTGTAACGCTTGAGCGACTATAAGGCTATTAGGGATTAAAAATCTAATATAAATGCACATCGTTTGTTGTTAATTATCGAAGACTGAATTAATTAAGTTAGATTACTGTGAAGAATTCTCTTAATACGCTTTGAAATATCCAAATGTGATAAAACAGCGTCTTATCATAAACATTTACATAGGATAACATTTTAATCTATTTGTTCTTAATAGAGTATTTTTCGATCTCAGATTGCGGATTTTATCTTCATTTCGATTTTCATATTTTAACTTTGCTTGTTCTTGAATAAACGATATTATGCTATAAGTATTCAAAAATTGTTATACAAAGAAGTTGCAAAGGAATTTAAAATAACGTTGCAAAATCAATAACTGAAAAGATGGAAACAATCATATCATCGATCCTCTGGGAGCCCATTTAATTTACTAATGATGTAATAAATAAAACAATAGTAGCCGATGAAAGGAAAGTTAAAAGGGTTTCATTACGCTTTCGCAAAATTAATTGGATCTAGAAGTCATTGGGATCGTGAATGTTTTTGAATTTGAGTGACGGAGGCGTTGCTTTCATTGTAAAAAGAAAATTCTTCAAGTCTTCATTCTTCTATGATATGATTCAAAAGCCTTTGATCTCTAAAGAAAAAAATATATGATTTTAAAAAGATCGAATACTAAAAATACCTCTGTGGTAGTTTCCCCACCTTCAACGGTGAAAAAGAGAGATGTACCCGTGTTGCAATTGCGATGGTCACGGACTTAGTCGTGTGATTTGGACAGACGCATAAAAGCACGTGTCACGTTGGCGACGTCAAGCCGACTGGTTGACATGACGTCACGAGATGTGTCGAAATATTGAAACCGAACCCATCGACCCTGGCCTTTTAACGAAATCGTCAACGAGCGATAAAAGGCCGACTGAATGAATGTGAAGGAGCATCCCCGTCTCAAGTTCACGCTAGTCGTAAATTAAATCGGAATCGAATGTGAACTTGAGTTTAAAAAAAAATAAAAAAGGTCTTTCAAGTACAAGTAAGGCAGTTGAACTGCTTTAATAACATTAATCCATACTATTATTGAGCGAGTGTTGAGCGAATGGGTCGATGGGGCCCTTAACTACTAGCTAACTAGTATTCAGATATGAATTCATTAAAAAGCAAATTTCAGTAATATATTTTTAAATATTTCCCCTCCTCCACCTTTATTTGAGGAAAATAAAAATTTAAAGAATTGATTGCAAATATTTTGACGGTGAGGTTGCGGCAATATTTCTTTTGGAAATACATGTACTTTCAGTCTCGATCCTTACATGGTAATGGAATGTCATCTTGCTTTAATTTTTTCTCTCTCCCTTCTTGTCTCCTGTGTAACTTTTTTGCCATTTGGAAGAACTCACGTGTTTCGCTTCAGTATTCCATTTTTTGTTCTTTTCTCTTTGCTGTGTTCGCTTAAATTAGAAATAAGATTAATGGCAGGCCTCCCTTTTTCCTGCCACGAGAACTGAATAAAATGGCGCTAAAATGACGACGTCTGAGATTGCTGAAGGCACGAGAGTGAGAGGATTATTTTTGGATCCCAAAGTAAAATAAGAGAGCAAAAGATGGCCAATGACCTAGATCGACAAGAGGGCCAACGGGAAAAAATTTTTGGCAAACGCCTGTAGTACCGCCCTCCATTTTCCTGCTCACTACTGTTCCAAATAAGCGATCCAAATGAAACAAAACACGACATCCTAAACATCTACTGTTTAAAAAAATTAATTGAATCATTTTATTTATTTGTATTAAACATTTATCGCTTTTTCCCGCCTCCCGTCGTATATTTATGTATTCATTATCGTTCGCATGCCTTACTGTTTCCTGCCAAACATTTCGGAAGATCATTTCCTGCATCGTTTCCAAGAGCAAGGGAATTTCCATCTCTCTCTATCCTTCCTTTTTTTAAATTCGTATTTATTTACTTTTTTCTGTTATGGTGTTCTAGAAATCTCGTTCCGTACATTGCGATTGGCTCCCGAAAATATTTTCTCACTCGTTGGCGATCTCCATTGGAATCTTCACTCGAAGCCCCCAGAAGCTCGGATGCGATAAGTTCTTAAGGATGTCAATATTGTGAACTCAAACAAGGCACTGATCTAAGGTGTGACGTAGAAAAAAATATATATATAATAAATGTAATGCAGCCAAAAGAAAAAAAAAGTCAAATTTCTTCTATTTTCGAACATGCTTAATGATATTCTTTAAGTGCCCTTCTTGACAATGTCGAAATCATTCTTGGCAATAATGCGCCTTTGAATTTTTTTTTTTATAATTTATCTTTTTTCTCCTCTACCTTCATCTATATTTGCCTACTGACGGAGGTTTTTCAATTTGAAATGCGTGCCTGGCAATACTTTTTAGAGTCACGTGGAATTTTTCCATGCTCGAAATTTGGAACAACTCTTTCGTCAATTCCGGTGTACGAAAAAGTCACGTGCGCCAGGTCTACCAACTATATACAGCAAGATATTTTTACGGAGCACTTATTTATGTATTTGCCTACCCTTCGATGCTCCTTTCACATTTGCAAATCCAAATATGTTCTCGCGTAGGCATTTAGAAGCAATGTGATTAAATGTCAACTTATAACTTTGCTGAGTATATAAAGGAGCAAATATTAAAAAAAAAAAAAAGACTTCGTGGAAAAAGATTAACGACTATACCCTCGATTATGAGTGCTATCATTTTTAAACCTTCTCACAATGAGTTATGATTTGGTAATTTTTACTTTAAAATATAGGTCACGTTCTGAATGATGAGGCTATTAAATCGTCTTATATACCAAAATATAAGCCTATTATCATTAAAATTTTTAATCTACTTGACAAATTAAGTTACCAGGGGTATGTTTCCAGAAAATTTATTAATCAAACATCAACGGCATATATTCAGTTCTTTTGTGTCATTTTTTTGTAAAGACGAGGCAAGTTAAGAGAGAATTTGATTTCCCATTTCGAAATCGCTTATTTTACCTAACTTTGATAAAACATCTCGTAACAGCTTCCATTATTCTTTTCCCTCCATTAATAATAGTTTACTTATGTAAATAATATCATCCGATCCTAAAATCCCGCGAAATTCGACAGATTAAATAAATGATCCGCCTTTATCTAATCTTCTTCCTCGTCTTATCATTCTCTTGTTTGCGATTTCCTGTTTTACTACGAAATTGTTGCGCTCCCTCTTCACACTTTTATATCTTTAGAAATAATAATAATAAACTAATAATTGTTATATTTAATGTACTCTTCAAAATTTTTGGTCCTAAAATTTCTCACTCATTTGAGGGTTTACGCATCCTATCTACTCGAAAATTGTACTCAATCTATCTTCATTTTATTTAAACTCGCTCGCATTCGGTCTGTTTGTTTGTCACTCGTTCCGAGAGTAAAGACGCCAATTATAACAAAGTAGGACCTGGACCTGTCATTGAGTCACTTGAGCCCTTGCCAAGCCAAGTCGAAAATATTTTTCCGTTGCTTGGGAACAAAATTACGACGAACGACAGTTTACGACCCCCACAACCAACCAACCGATCTTACAATGAGGACTCGTAGTATTCATTGGGTTTAGAAAATACTACACAGATCAACTTCTGGATAAAAGTATTTTCTTTCTTTTCCACTATTTTAAAATAATAATATTATAAAATCATCATATTTCTAAAATTTTACAATTTGGAATAGTACAGAACTTCCTTGACGATACCAAACGTATATCGCATTCATCCCATAACATGGAGACAAATATAAACTTCACCAATTTCCTCAGAAGGAGCAGTAAAGCTTTAAAAAACTCGTTTTAACGGATATTTAGAGGCAATGTAGGATATTTGGATTAACACTGAGATTTCCAAGGTACTTGTAGAAAACGTGTCTACTGTAATGGAAGAAACGCAAGCGTCTGCATTACAGATTACACAAGGTTCCTGAGCATTCCAAACTTATGCCAAATATTCATTCTTTTGGCAAGAATTTGCATTATTTGGATCGTACCGTGTGAATCTCTCTGGATAAAATTCACGCCAAGTATTCTTCGGTGATTGTGGTTTCAGTTCCCTTCTTCGAAGTACACTTACGGGATTCAAAAATTTGCAATGTTTGCTTAGATTTTTTTTTTTTAATATTTAAAAATAGGATTACGACCTTTATGATAGACAAGAAAATGTAATCGAAATCGTGAGAATAGTTTTTAACAAATAAATATTTTATGGCTACATTTTATAATCTATAAAAATTTACAAAATAATATATACGCATACCCATACCTGTCAGTTAATTGGATAAATTTGTCTTAACATAAAAATAATTTTCTCCGAAGTTAAATCCTTCTGTAAGTGCCTAAGTGATTTCTCTTTAAGGAAAAAAAAAAAATCCGTTAATCGATTCAGACAGAAAAAGCATTGTCCAAGAAAGCAATTCTCGCTAAAATGTTCGTAGGTTTGGATTAAGAGAATTGGCATTATTTATCCGTGACAGATAGCAGGATTATGTCATAATCTTCCGGAGACACAAATAACAGTGCTTCCACGTCTCAGCGAAATCCAAAGGTAATGCTACTTCAGGGTTGTATAAAGTTTTAAAACGCATTATACAGAGCAAAATAAAACCGGTTTCCAATCCTTTCCGGTCCCTTTTTGCATGACCCCTCACATATGGTCTCTCTTGTTAATCAATTTCCAGAAAATGGAAAAATTAGTAAACTTGATACTGATGTTTCGAGAAAAAGGGAATTTTCCAGGTCTACACAACAATATTTATACAGTGTACTTGTATCTATTTATGTTTCTCTTGCATTCCAAAGCAATCTATTGAAGAGCTTCTGGTTAACTTATCTAAAGTCCATGTATCTATAATAACAGATTATGGCTGCGGTTACTAGATTTTATTATGAAAAATAAAAAATTGGAACTTTTAAAAAAGAACTTAAATAAATGTTGAAAATTCACGACCGAATAATAATTGAAGTTGCTTCACATTTCAATAGTATGGTCGATTCATGGGTGTAGCCAGGATTTATGTGAGGGAGGGGGTCAAGACCCACTTGTAAGGTGGGGTAAGTCAAATACATGTATGAGAAAATTATATGGAAAAGCGCACTAAGTACCATCTCCATCTTTGCAGAATGAAGCCAATACTAATGTTCAAAAGCTGCGCCGTGTACATCTTATTTCCATCAAAAAATCAAGTATTTGTATATACCTAAGTTTATTTATTGGGGGGAGGGGGGAAGCTGGCACTCTCTCTCCTGGTTATGCTCATGGGTCGTTTCCTTTAGAAACGATTAAGTCATCGATCTTTTGCTGTGAGATTCGTTGTGCCCGTTGTAGAATTATGAATCCAATTATAGATGCCACAAAACGCCGTTTAATCTGCCATCACTCTTTATTTGACATCCTATAAACAGTAATTCTAAAGAATTTTTTTTATTAAATCTTTCACTAATTCAAAAATACTTAATCAGTGATTTGTAACTGAAAATCTTTTGCATTTTTTTATATTTCCATATTTTGAGTGTATCGACACATATTTTTCATTTGAGTGCACGTTGGAGCATCTAGAATGCATTGACAGTTTTGGTTCAGAGCTAGGATTTCAAAACTGTCATCAAATTCTCTGTGAGAAATCAGGTAAACGTCGTTAATTCCTTATATTTATTGTCAGTGTTAGTACAATTTTCCTTTGTAGCACACAAATATTCCTTCAGTTTCTGTGATAGAGACCATGCTCGTTTTAGGATATTTGCCATATATTACGTGATAAAGGGTCAATACAATGAATCATCTCTTCCAATGTGTCCCATAAAGTCTAATAATATTTAGTTTACGTTTTTTCACATTAAAAGGAGAATATCAAGATTTTAATTTATCTAATAATATTGATCTCAAAGAATGAGGAGTCTATTCGAACATCGGAACAGGATATTTCAATGATGATATTTGAATGATGCAAATGTATTGTTTTGAAGGCTGTCGCTGTTATTAGGATATATTGTTCGTAGATGGATAGGTTGGTAGGTAGGTCGAAAGTCGGTCAACATTGATAGTTGTGTGCATTCAAATGCTCTGTAATGCTGATGTTAAGAGATCTTATGTATTCCAGGGAATAAATACCACAAAGCTATCACGAATTTTATCAAATACCCTCGCCGCATCCATGCCAAAATCCCATCTGCTATTCATCTGGGAAAAATATAGCTGAAAGCATGATTCATTCGAATATATTTTCCATATCCCCACAGTCCATTTTGTTCTGTCGTGGCTGTCTACATCTGTACGCATAGTTCCTTATATTCCACAGTGAGTATGAGTATCTTCGATAGACGTAACTTCTACAGTCCATCACCAGCTGTCTTGCTATTAATACCTTGGTACTTGTACAGGGTGATTCAGTCAATTTCTGACATTTCACTCGAATGACGTGCATTAGGGATAAACAATTGAAAGAATATGAGCGCCATATCGAATTTCTAAATAGTTGGAGTTTGTATTGTTGCAACGGCGCTGCAGGAAAATCGTATTGTTGAAAAATGGTCGAATGGTATTTAGAGACAAAATCACCTGTAACCGTGCAAAGAAAGTTCCGGAAAGAGTACAAGTGTCGAGACGCACCAGGCAGGCAAGCAATCATGGATTTTGTCAAGCAATTTCGTGCCACTGGATGTGTTAAAGGCAAGAAAAAAGGCGGGAGCAAAGCTCGTGTTCGAACGGCCGAAGTTGTCGAAAATGTTCGCACAAGGTTGGTCGATTCCCCTACCAAAAAATCTGTTCGCTGCCTATCCATTGAAGAAGGGTTGTCGTATACCACGACGTGGCGAATTTTGAGAAAGGATTTACACCTGTTCCCGTATAAGATCCATGTTTATCAGGAGTTAACAGGCACTGGAAGTCAGAAGCGACAACAATTTGCGATGGAGTTTGGAGCAGAAATGGAAGCCAATCAGGGCATTGTGGACAACCTGTGGGTGTCAGATGAGGCCTTCTTCCATCTGTCAGGTGACGTTAAAAACACAACGTTCGTTTTTGGGGTTCCCAGCACCCTCATGAGATCCATAAGTCACCTCTTCATCCACGAAAGTTATGGCTTGGTGCTCGATTTCCAAAAGAGGCATCATTGGTATGTTCTTTTTTGAGGGCACCGTAACGTCACAGGCTTACCTTAACATGTTGGAAACTTCTTTATCCCCGAGCTGCGAAGGAGGCGTATACCGCTTCGACACCAATGGTTTCAACAGGATGGGGCTAGGCCTCATACCACTAATGAAGTGCTAGACTTTCTCAATCAGAAATTCGGAAATCGTGTCATTTCAAACAGGTTTCCAGATCGATTCGGGGGTGGCTTTCTTTGGCCCGCTACGAGTCCTGACCTAAACCCATGTGATTTTTATCTCGGGGGGTTCCTTAAAGACAGTGTGTTCACTACAGCACCAAGAACCCTAGACCAGCTGCGACAAAGCATCGTCGACTGCTGCACCCTTATGGATGCAGAAATCCTGGATAGAGTTAGAACAACTTCACCATTCGGCTGCGAGCAGTTCAAAACGTTCATAGTGGCCACATTGAGCATATCATCAAGACTTTTCCACGGGAATAAAAACTCCGAACTGCCTAAAATATCATACTGAAATGCTAAGTTTGTAAACATTAATGGGTCAATAAATCATAGTACTGAAATGGTCAGAAATTGACTGAATCACCCTGTATCTTAATATAAATAAAAAACTTATTTTGCATTCTTTAATATCCTGCACTGAAACTTTTGGTTTTTATGATGACGTTCAATCTTCGTAGCATTCTCTTCACTATATTTTTATAAATATCAAGTGATATATATACAGCCATTAAAACAACGGCTGATGTCAGATCCTGACACGTCCCTCCGTCTGGAGAAATCGGAAACGGTACTCATTAGACCAGGCAATCTTTTTAAAGGAAAAGAGGGTCTCAATTTTGCCGTTGAGAATTTCCGGCATTTCATGTCTCGTTTTGTATATGTACTGAGGCTTTTCCATTATTTAGTTTTTTTCTTACATATTAGGTAATCCTTCGCCCAAATTCCAGTCTTGACGGTCACTGAAGTCGTTTCCCATTCTGTTTTCCAATAAGACAGGAACTTGACGCGGGCGTTTACTGTTTGTGCGTTTCGAAATGCCTTTCGCAGATCCAGCGTTGTATTGCACTATTAGATGGTTAATGAATGTGGCACATCGGTTGTCTTTCATAAGCATAGAGATCTTTCCGCTCATTTCAGCCATTTACAGTCCTAGGATATTTTACAGCTCTTGGGTGTTGGTTTTTCTTTAATCACGTCATTCGTTAAACACTTTTGAAACAGTGGTCTGTGAAAAGTCTAAAAGGACCATTGATTCCTTACGTCTGGCACTGGCTCTTCTGGCGCGCACTATATACCACGTTCAAAATCTATTAGGTGTTTTGTCTTACCCATGTTGGAATTGAGGTGAAGATCATGAGATGTCATTGATCCTCCTATATTCCGTAAAAGATTATCTGAATATGCAAACAGGGCCGGTGATTGAAGATCCATAATAAATTCGCTGGTAAGTGTAATTTATACATACTTAGATCTTTCCAAGTATATATAGAAAGACAAATGTTACAGCCGGACATGATTTCTTTTGTTAATATTATGACCTCTAGGCAGTTTTGATAGAATAATTGTTCTAGGCAGTTTTGATAGAGTAATGTTATGACCTCTATGATCTCATACTAACAGCAGAAAAGCGCAATGTGCTGGGGCACCTTCTTGTTGAAACATTTTGCCCGTCGTTATAACAAAGAAATAAAGTACATGATTACAAGTTTTACTCGAGCTTCTGTTTCTAGGCCGAAATAAAAAGATTATCTATTTACTTAGATAAATATTTACCACGGATCCAGGGCATATGCACTTCTGGTCTAGCCTGTATGTTCATATCCCCTTTAACCATATTTATAAATAATCAAACCTAAAAAATAAAATGCGGCTAAAAAAAAATAATAACATAATCAGACAACTGGTTATTAAATATAAGTAGTGGTTCGGTTTTTAAAATGGTTTTGATATGTATATTAAAACATTTTAACGGATGTTTGTTTGTATAGTGCTGTACGAATTTACAAAGTATTGGAGAGCATACGATGATCACCTGAATAATAACCTGTTTACGAATTGCCTTCAAACAAAACTTATATAATGCGTTTATTAATAGACTTGGAGCATTCCACCTTTCAACAATTCGCGATTTTTTTGCACAATTTTTTCCCTTCATATTAGAGCTATTTTGGGTCGTATAAAAGTGAATTTCATCTAAGGTGGAAATTAGGATGGCGAATGTTCATGAGTTATCTACTTGAGGCTTTGTCAAGGTAGGAAACTAACTCTTTGGACAATACTGAGGAATAATTATAAATTCACATGCTGAAGATTCATTTATCTGATGGTTTTATTCAGTGAACGTAAAGGGGATAAAAGGCATAAGCGCTGTTTCAACAAAAGATATCGTTAAAAAACTGAATAGATTTTAATATATGATTTTTTTTAGTCGCATTATGAGAAACATCTGAGGCTTTTAGGTTATCTATAAAGAACTATCAATAATTTTGAACGTTATAATTTTTCAGGTTTTTTTCCTCTCCTTTTTTTTAATATTTGAATAAGGTTCTGGGTTATCTCAACATTGAAAAAAAAAATAACCCGGACAAAGAAAACGAGTCCTGAGCTAATTCATCAAGTAATATGTCTAATGAGTTAAATTCATTCACGTCGTAGTCCGATTTTGGAGTGTCCAAGTTATTCGGTTGTTGTTTGGTAGTTGCACCATTTCACATGTCACTTGCATCAGTTTAATAAATTCACATTACTAAGCATGATACGTGTACCTTTTACATTGGCAAGCTTAAAAAGAACTGCCTCCATCACCTGATCAACTGGTTCCACGGTAAAAGCATGTGAGCCCCGCGGAAATAAAAACACCTGATGAATAGCATGAACTCATCTTTCCGTTTGATCCGAATAATGAAACAGAAAATGATTTATTATTATTAATATTAATATTACTATTGCTATCATTATTGTCCTTTTTTTTTAAGCATGTAAGGTTTTGCTGATCGCATCTACCTAAAAAGAACAGAAGAAGAATCGCATCAATGATGAAATTCAGACTCATTTCTGTTCTTACGTAATGACCGTGACGTGGGCTTATGGGTGTTTTTTTATTTCTTTGAAATGGCCAAAAAAACGTCAGATGGCGTGACTCAGAGCGCGAAGGCCGGTGATTCACCGGGGGCCGCCGCAGACGGAAGAGTGGTGGCGAAGTATGCAGGACACCTGCGAAGACGTGTGCTTTGCAGGGTTAAAGAAAGATAGGAAACACCGGAACAGAAGACAAGCTTCGTCGAATGCGAAATAATAAGCGGAACACGCTGAAAAGGAGGAAGAAAACACCTTGATGACGGAAAAAGAGGCGATGGCACAATAAAACAAAAAAATTATTTTTTTTTCTTCTTTCCTTCCTTCCTTTTTGGAATTTCCAAACTAAATCGTTACGACAATTTGCTAAACGAATAGCAAATTAAAATAAAATGTAGCTATAACCTCCATTTCCCCGTGAGTTTGCAGCTGCATTGGCTACTTTCTGTGTTCTCGTTTCACTTTTAATAGAGCGGGTGAACGAGAGAACTGCAGATTTTTCTGGGGAATTCTAGTGCGGGCGTTTTGAACGACCTACTTAATGACCTCTGCCGAAGAAGATTTGTGAATGCCTTACAATTATTGGCATGAAAACTTACACTAAAGGGTAATCTATTTTTATTTTCATACGGCCATTAAAGGTGAACGGGAAACCTCGACAATCTCTGGAAGATCCTATTGCCCCCACATCAGAACTAAAAAATTCTTTAAGATACGAATATATAATATTTTGTTTGAAAATTAGTTATGTGCTGAATCACTGATAGTTCATGGGTTATAGAAACAGTTTTATAGTGGTCTACCTTTGTGTAAATTAACAGTTTATGGCTTACCTTTTGTTAGGCAGTCATGATGCACTATTGCTCGATGTAAAAGTAATTTTCTTATTTAAAAAGTTTACACTAAAGTTGAGAAGCAAATATATGTTTTAAATTTAGTTAAATTATTAAAAACTACGAATAATTTCTGCTTCCTGATCACTATACCTTAATTTTGGTTAATTCCTTTATCAACATTTCCTCTTATTCATAAAGTGATGGATTTAGGACAGATGATGGGGGCAATTGCTAACTTCTCACTTTTCTTTAGAGAAGCCAATGGAGAAATTGCCAATAACAATGGAATCAAACAAAACACCAAAAAGCAATATAACCATCGCATTAATTAGAAAACTCGTCTTTATGAAACCATTAATTCAAAAATATTACGAAATATCAGAAATTTAGTGTTAAATTTAGACTTTATTAAGAACTGTTAATAGGTTAAGATGTCACTAAGAAATAAGAACAATTTGACAGAAGAGAACATTTTGCTTTTCTCTTTTCTCCTCTTTAAGACAGTTTACGCTGATTTGTAAAGCAATAGATAGAAGCAGACGACTTGCTTGATAGCCCAATATATGATGTTTACTTTTGCGCATCTGTTTTTTCAAATTTGCTAGTAAAAAAATTTATTATGACCAAAAAAGAAATATACATAACATGAAAAAAAAAACAAAATCATACAATCCATAGAGATTCTTGGAAGTCATTAACCTAATCTAACCCCTGACCAGAGGGACAATTTGGTTATCTGAAGCTCATAAATTAAGATTTTAATCATAAATTAAGAGTTAAGGACATACTTTCTTTCAGCTTCAGATTCATGAAGTACCTCTTTCTTTTGCTTGCGTGGTTTTTTTTTTTTTTTTTATCTACAACTAGGGCCAGCTCAATGGTATATGGCGCCCTTAGGCCAGTAAATTTTAATTCTATTCTAATTCTATGGCGAAGATGTAGCAATTTATTGGTGCCCCTTATTCAAATGCCCCTAAGCCTAGAGGTTACCAAGCCTAGAATCCCTATCTGCTCCATATGATTTTGCAATCCGCTCAATGCTTTGCAGAAGCTTCATCCTGGTGGGCGGGAAAAATTTTACTATACAAATCAATCATGCTAAGAAAAGTTGCAACTGCATGAAAATCGTAAAATTCACAAAACAATATGTCTTTTCGTAGATCGTCTCTATCTATATATTTATTTTTTTATCATTTTTTATATCTATGTTTATCAATAGACGATGTTTACCTTGGCTCACTCTCTCATTTTTTTTTACCACCTGGAATACCTTGCGTAAAAACTAGTCTGTAGGGCCAGTTATCTAACAACAATTGAAAGAATTTTTTTTTACTTTCAATTAGTATTATAAACTGTCTATTATTTGCTGTGCTGTCAAATTAAGTTTGTTTTAGAATTTTAATTTCTAATTTTCCCCCTTAATGTTTCAAAGGCCAAGTTCTTATCAACATGGCATGACTGAACATCTGATTGTATCGTCAAAAGTTGTTTTTTTTTTGGGTTGTTTGTTTTTGGTTTTTTCTTCTTCTAATATTTGTAAATACGTTACTACTACTCTAAAGTTAATGAATGAATAATGACAAGCATCCTTATCTGTAGTCGCTTCATATAAGCATAATAAACTTGCATTTTGGAGATGCATTTCATTGGAACTTAACATTGGAAAACTTTTTTAACCATCATGTTTTTATTTTAATGTATGTAAAATAATCTCTGTATATACGAAGTCATACATATGCCCATATACTCCAGAAACCATATTATAACAGCAGAGCACATCTTACAGTTTTTACAAATTGGTTTCATACATTTCTAAATAGATTTAATACGATTTTAAATTAATATAATATGTGTTTTAGTTCAGTTTAAATGGAGTTTAATTACTAAATAAAGTAAAAAAAAAACAAAAACATTTTTATTGAAACCTTGTTTTAGTAAATTTACCGTAAATTTATTTATTATTATTATTTTAATTCAATTACAGAAAACAAAATTATAGCATAAACAAATAACACAAACGTAAAAAGTGGAGATTACAACAAATCTGTTGCAGGCAGGTTTTTTTTTGTTTTTTTTTTTACTTAATTTATAATTAAACTCCATTTACACCGAACTAAAACATATGTTATATTTATTTAAAATCGTATTAAATTCATTAAAATTGTTTTAAATCTATTCAGAAATGTATGAAATTCATGTGAAACTGTATGAAACCAATTTGTAAAAACTGTAATAACTTAATATGCCCGAAAGAAGAATAAAAAGAAAAACGTCTCGTTTTTCCCTGGGTAATTCTTGTTTATTTCATTTTTCTCAAAAATATTAATAATTATTTTCAAAGTTTTATGGTTTATTTATTTATTTATTTATTTATTTTTTAAAGCATGAATTGGTTAGGTTAGGTTAGGTTAGGTTAGCCTTTATGATTAAAACAAAAACTGGTGAAATATCAAAACAGTCGTTTAAAATGAAACTTATCTTTTTACTCGTGAAAAATAGCCTCAATTAAAAAGTTTTCATTTCTATTATGCCCTAAAAAGTGCGTTAAAAATTTTCAAATTTACTTTTTATAATTAAAAAATCTTAAAACTTCTAACTTCTTATTGATCTTTTGCTTCTCACATCCTGCGAAGATATTGATCAGCCAAGTGCTCAAAAACACACTTCAACGTGTGCGCGTATTTTACGTTCAATATTAAATCTAACGTGGCAATAATGTTTCTAATGATACCTTACACTTTTCTCGATTTCACACAGGATATTTTTTCATTTTAAAAAATTCGTGATATCATCTAAACAATAAAATCTAAACAGCAAACAAAGCAAAAGAGACTCTTTGTTGAGTACGACGCAGTAGAATATGGATACCGTGAATTATGGCGCTTCTAAGAAACGCTTTTACTTTATTTTATGAATTTAAATTATTTATTACAAAAGTCTTTAAACCCTGCTTTATTATTCTTTATTTTATTAAAAAATATAAATAAAATTTTAATTTAAGCTACGCATACGGAAGATAGAAGCCAAAAATTCAACGTGGTTTTCTTGCTTTGCATAAGGAGGGGGGAGAAAAGCCTTCTACGTCACTCATTTGTTTATTTTTTTGTGTGCTTGAATGAAATTTTCTGTTTACGTGAATAAAAAACAATCAAGGGCATTGCATCGATGATGATTTCGAATGTATTTTTAAATTTTAATTTCTTGTAGGCGTACGCGTTACAAAAAAAAAGCAACTATTTTCGATTCCATGTGCTGTGTACTATTACAGACACACCCCTTGCCTCATGAAATGGCATTAGTTAGACGTTTTCCATATCCCGCATCTGATTGGCTGTCTGAGGGTGGCCAGATCCTTAAGAACCAATCAGATTGCCACACACAATTGATGTAAGTGACTCCGGACGTTGTTCATACCCGTCATACTTATCACGCCACTCTTATTATCTTTAGCCGGAGCTAAATTCGTTCATCCTTAAGTTTATATTGATAACTACACAGGTTTATTAATAGTAAGTAGTAAGATTTCGTTTTATATTCTCTACGATTCTAGCTTGTAGACGTTAAGGAAGGAATACACTGGGCTTGATATTTATAGTGAATCGATACGATGGAATAAAACCCCGCTACCCGTTCGTTGTTTTATGAATGAATGGTAGACGATTTTTGAAGTCAAGAAAAGAATTAGTTTGAGCAGTTTTAATTTCGATACGAGTCTATATAATATTTACCTTTATTCTCAATCGCTAGATAACTCATTTGACCCGTAAGTTGGAATTTTAGATTCCGTTCTCCATTCTATTGCGAATTTTTGAAATTAGTTTGGGGAGGGGGGGGGTTAAGGTTCTTTGACATTTTTAAGTTGCCCTATTTGCTATAGAAATTTTAATTCGATAATATTTTTCAGAACAAGGAAACTTGTTTGGTTATTACATTTAAGCAGCCGAAAAATGATATTTATTGTAATATTAAAATTTCAGTTCTTTTTGAGTTCACATCCTGCAGATGTAAGACAATGAGATATTCTCTCATCGGAATATGAGCGTTTTAATTGCCTTTCCGAACCGTCTTTATGACAATACCATTAATAAAACTCATTAAAGAAACAACTTTGTGCCGAATTTGCCCTTTCACCAAGGATTAACGATCTGAAAATAGAACCCGATACCCTATCTGTCTGGCTTTTGGTTGCCATTGGTTGTTGGTTGTATCGTCCGATATTGAAAGGGAGCACGGCGGATGGCGAGAAGCTTGTCATACGATATCTTCCTGAAAAAGAGCGGCACCGGTTGCTCCGCTTACTTTTATAACTTAATCTCCCTACCGAGCAACGAAATTATATTTCATTGTTCCTCAAACTTCACTGAGCGATAATAGTTCTCTTGCTAAAATCTCGCTTTAATATAAGCCTTATTGTAAAATTCTAAGCTTTAAAAAGTGAAATTTCCTGGAGGGTGTAAGTAACCTTGAACTAATAAACTGGTTAAATATGTCAATAGGCCGGACCGTTCATTACAATTCGTTTGTCCTTCACCACCATAAATGAATTCTTTCGAAAGATTTAACTCTGCGTTTTGACTTTTCAGAGAAATATGGACAGGTTAGAGGATTATTTACATACGTGGAGTGGTTCCACTGGGGCCCTCACCGTTACTGCAATTGCAGCTGCAGCAGCATCGGCATCAGGTAGAAAAACCCTAAACGTTGCATGCTGTCAGTGTGGCCTTGTAGAAAATTAGTTTCATTGTGCAGTTTTAATGCTTGCTTAGAGCTGAAGCTTTTGTAACCAGACCCTCTTTACTGTTCCTGTTGCATAGCTTGCATGAAATTACTTTGCTTTTTAGTAAATGCATGTCCTTGTAGAGATTCTCATGATGCTTTAGAATATATTATTAGTAAAGAAAAAAATAATCTAACTTGTATTTTATGCATTTCAGCTTACTACTACGCTACTAGACCATCAGCAATGAAGCCGCCTATAGACCTTGAAAAGCAAACTTGTGTTCATCCTGTAAGTTTACTAGTTCTTAAGAATGACTTAAATGGGAGGGGAGGGATCTAGATGCTAAAACCGTCCTCCAGATATTTTTTTTAGTTGTAAATGACTGTTTACGTCTGATTCCTTCCCACTGTCGTGGGGAGGTATAAAATAATTCTTGGCAAAGTTACATGGGGGAGTGGTCTTGGGAATCTGAGGCACAATGTGCGTTCAGAAGTGCTGATTGGATGGCTTCAGTTGAAATAAAATGGGCTAGTTTTGGCTAGCTCTGCATAACAGAACAGTCAGCTGCAACAGTTAAGAAATGGTGTTTCTTAGAAGTTTGGGTTCTAACCATTTGGTTGAGCCACCTATCAATATACAGCGTCAATCACTACCGAGAGTATGATTTGAGTTGTAAAATCTTAAATTAATAGCTTGAATGTTATTACTAAATGTCATTGACTATTTTTTTGGCAAATTGTGGACTAATAAATGTTGCCAGCTTTAGATTTTTAATTTTTTTTCATTTTTTTTTTTTTAAATTCTTGTTTTCTAGGAAAATGAACAAGTCAGGGTATCCTGTTTGAGTCCTGATGGTAATTTTTTGCGTTATTTGTATGAAGATACAAAAACCTTGTACGATGTGATGCGAAGGGGTGCTCGCATATCTGGTAGGCAAGATAAATTTTCTTGGCAGCTCTTAAATCTTAAAAGTGGAAGCTAAATTAAACCTTTTTTTTCCCTTATGTAATTTAAAGGAAACAACAAATGCTTAGGATGGCGAGAAAACGACCAGTCTGAATATCAATGGCTTTCCTACAATCAAGTAAGATTGAGTTTCAAAAATTTGGCAAAATAAAGTTTGCATCATCTGAACTCCAATTTTCATTTTATTTTTTAAATTTTGATAGGCTATCACAATGTATCGTAATTTTGGTTCTGGGCTCATTGCTAAAGGACTTAGGCCACAACCATCGACTTTCATTGGAATTTATTCACAAAATTCCAAGGAGGTAAGTTGCTTTAATTTTATTTTATTTCTAATACCATAATTTCAAAAGTCCATTTATACATACTTTGCTTTCTTTATAGTGGATAATTACAGAATATGCTTGCTACAATTACTCTATGGTAATAATACCATTGTATGATACACTTGGACCAGAAGCATGTTCCTTCATTATTAATCAAGGTGATTTTACTTTTCCATTCATAAAATTGATATTTTTAATTAATGAAATAGATATTAAATGCAAAATGTTTTATTTTCAAATCTAAAATCTAAATTAAAAATTTATTTTATTATATTTTTTTTTTTTAAACAATAAATGAATAAACTAGATTAATTATTCAGAAGTAAAATTTCATTTTGCCAAATAAAGATTATCCTTGAAGTGATGTATACTTATTAGAAATGAAGAGTCTTTTGAAGTTGAAGAATCTGTATAATTGAGTAAAGATGGATTCAACTCCCAGTTCTACAATATCCTCACTCCAAAAGTCTTCATTTCTAATATCCTTACATTCTTCAAGGATATTCATAATTACATTTGGTGAATAATTGAGAATTATTTCTTAATAATTTTCATTTAAGAGAATTTGTCATTAAACTAATATCACTTAAAATGAATTCTTTTGATTTCATTTTTAATTTACTAATGTTGCTTGAGTTTGTTCTTAAATTCAAAGATACTTAATTTATTTTTTTATTTTTTTTAGCTAATATTACAACTGTCATCTGTGACAAAGATGAAAGGGTGAATCTCCTCTTAAACGAAGTGAACCAAACTCCATCACTGAAAACTATTGTTCATGTTAGCCCTGTAAATAAACAAACTGAATCAAGAGCTCAATCTGCAAATGTGGAACTTGCATCCTTTGCTGATGTAATCCAACTGGGTATTCAGCAACCTCATGAAGATGTGGTAAGATTTCTACACATTTTATAAATATTACAAATTAGTGTTCTCATTTCTGAACTAATGATAGAAATAAACATTTTCCAATGAAATGTATAATATTATAATTTGAATGATTTACACTAGGTCAATTTTTTTTAATTATACTTAATGTTAATTGATTGTTTTTAGCCTTGGATATGTTGAAGGTAGATCTATCTTGAAGTTGATGTTTCAACTAGAATTCCATTTTAACTTTACTTTGATTCTAGCAGTAAAGAAACTGATCAGTTAAATGGAATTCTAGTTGAAATAAATGCTGCTAGAAGAAAGGTGGATGTGATTGGTGACTGGAAGACTGACAGTTGAATTGAAGCAGAAGAGCAACAGGATAGTTGGGTTGAAAGAAATTTTTTTTCATATAATTTTAAAGAAGTTTTTTCAAATAGGAATTTGTAAAACAAATTCAAAATTATATAGAAAATACAAGGCTTTTTTTCCCCCCTCTCCTCTCTATGCAAACTATCCTGTTCTTCTGCTTCAATTCAACAGCTGCAACAATCTTCCATTTTTCAGTTGTCATTCACCAAATTCTTCTAGCAGCATCTGTTTCAACCAGAATTCCATTTTAACTTAGTTTCTTTGCTAGAATCAACAACTCTAAGATAACTATCTTCGACGCATTCTCCAAAACTATAAACATTAGTGAATTCATAATTTAATTTTAACTGTATGTAAATCTTGTGTATGTCACAGGATGACAAATATTTGTATTAAGTTTTACTTTGTGTGGATAAAGTTTATTTCTATCATGTTATCCAGTGCTTGGGTTAGTTTTGCCAAACTTAATGGTGTTTAATTTTTTTTATGCTTAGCCCCCTAAACCATCAGACTTGTGTACAATTTGTTATACAAGTGGTACAACTGGTAAACCAAAGGGAGTAATGCTCACGCATGAAAATGTTGTTGCTGACGTTTCGGCTGTTGTATACCAATTGGGGGATTTGAAGCCCACCAAGGATGATGTAATGATCTCCTTTTTACCTCTTGCTCACATGCTGGAGAGATGTTGTGAAGTAAGTTCTTTTCACTTAATTCAAAGTTGAAATTTTTTATTCAATTCTTCTAACAATTTTTTTTTTTTTTTTTTTTTTTTATTTTAGACTGCTGTCTATATGGGTGGCGGCAGTGTTGGATTCTACCAAGGTGATATTCGATTATTAATGAATGACTTCCAGGCTCTGAAACCAACTGTTACGCCTGCAGTACCAAGATTATTGAATAGAATATACGATAAAGTAAGAATGATGGCCTTTTTTTAATTCTTTTTAATTTTTTACACTTTTACTCAAGATACCTTATTTGATCTAGGTTCATTCACAAGTTAGTTCGAGTAAAATTAAGTCCTATCTACTTAAATTAGCCATTAACTCCAAATTGAGTGAGCTGAAAAGGTAAGATTTTTTTGGAAGAGATTCTCATTTTATTTTAATAAATCCTAATTTTAATTAATTTTTTTTTTTTTTTTTTTTTTTTTTTTTAAATTTCAGAGGAATAATACGTAATAACAGTATATGGGATACTCTAGTCTTCAAGAAAGTTCAGCAGGGCATGGGAGGCAATGTTCGGCTACTTGTTGTTGGGTCTGCACCTCTCAGTGGCAATGTACTTACTTTCATACGCTGTGCGTTGGGTTGTGCAGTAAGTATCTTTCTGAATAAAAAAAAAAAATATAAAATTGTATGCTTCTCTTGCTTATGAAGGTTTGTTTATAGGTTGTTGAAGGTTATGGACAAACGGAAGGTTGTGCACCTTGCACCCTGACGATACAAGGAGACTGGCAGGCCGGTATGTATGCTTTGGAAAGCATTTGTCTGGCTTATTACAGATGTATGCTGAGCTAAAGCTCTTAAATTTTCATTGCAGAACACGTTGGCCCACCAATCCCTTGTCTAAGTATTAAATTAGTTGACGTTCCAGAAATGGAGTACTACTCGTCAGAAAATAAGGGTGAAGTTTGCATCAAAGGAACTAATGTCTTTCAAGGGTATTTTAAGGATCCTGTAAAAACTAAAGAAGCACTCGACGAAGATGAGTGGCTGCATACGGGTGATATTGGAATGTGGCTTCCAGTAAGTCATTAAGTGTATTCTGAAAGAGTTGAATTTCTTGTGTAGCTTATTTTTTTACTTAGTGATCTTTCTTTCCTTATTTCAGAATGGAGCCTTAAAGATTGTAGATAGGAAGAAGCACATATTTAAACTTGCCCAAGGTGAATACATTGCTCCTGAGAAGATCGAAAATATATACATTCGTAGTTCGCTCGTAGGCCAAATATTTGTTCATGGAGAAAGTTTGCAGGTTAGTTTCTTCTGAGGAAGTTTTTTTTTTTTTTGTGGTGTTAGCAACTTTGGCATGTGTTATTAAACTTGTTTATTTTCTTTCCTCTAAGGCTTGTCTAGTGGCTGTTGTTGTACCTGATATTGAACCCCTTCAAAAATGGGCCAAGGAGAACCATGTGAAAGGAACACCAGAAGAGATTTGCAAGTTACCTGCTTTTAAGATGGCTATATTAGAAGATATGACAACACTTGGGAAGAAGAGTGGATTGAAGTCTTTCGAACAGGTAACTTTCATTCTTAGTTTAATTTTTTTCCCCCCTATATTTCAAACACTTATTGATTTCGTGTATTTGTCTTTTTTCAGGTGAAGGACATCTACGTAACTGCAGAGCCATTTACAGTTGAAAACAATCTCTTAACTCCGACGCTAAAGACCAAACGACCTGAATGTAAAAAGTACTTCATGCCACAAATTGAGGCTATGTATCGTACGCTGGCATGAGGTCCTCTTGTCTAACTTATCCGTAATTTTAAAAAAATTACAAATGTTTGCTGGTCAGCATTTGTTAATTTTTTCTTTCATTTATATTAACACAAGAACGAAAAGTATGGCATGGAATATCTCGTGCTTATTTTGCCAGTTTTGCTGCTGCCTTTCAACTTATTTCGAAAACTTAAATCTGGATAGACATTCCGATCGTTGTACATAGTGTTTGTAATGTGATGACTAAGATGTTTCGATATTTAAAACTTTTTTTTTTTAACTCGTTATTCGTTTACTTTTTTTTGTATATAAAATTGCTGTTACGTGTTTAATGTAATCTTCATTTTCAGTGTCCTAGAACTGTACATAATTCATCGTAAATCATCTCATCTGTTAGATTTCATTTAATTTATTAATGTAGCAACGAAACAAATGTTGAAGTAGTGGTAATCGTTAATTGCTTTGATAGCATAGTAAACCAAAAGAAAAAAAAAAATTAAAAATTTGTTTAAAGATGCAGAATAAAAACTTTTTGAACTAAAATCTTTGCTCCTTTATTTTTCTCTTAATATACAATCTAAAAAAAAAAAGTAATTATTAGAATCCAGTGTTCTCATAATTGCAATTTTAGATACTTCATAACTAGATTTAATTGAGATAAATTCTAATTCGACTTAAATATTTTAACTTGTTCAGCTAATTTTTAAGAGTTTTCTAATTTTCATGGAAATGTGCATTGCATTGTCATTTCTGGTAACTAATTGGAGAGCCTGGCTGTTTTTCTTCATTCATGCTATCGCCAAGGCTAAGCAGATACAAGTTTCCTAAATTTTTAGCATTAAATGCGCCCTTTATCACGTTTTCAATTTAATATATCGTTTCTAATTGGAATTAAATTTAATGTATCAACTGCGCTTTACTTGATAAAAAAAATTGACGTGGGATTTGAGAATCAGCTGCGGGCGGCCATGTTTCTCGTTGGTGCGGCATATTCGCCCGTAGCTGTTGTTTGCCGAAGCAGCCGTTTTGTAATTTTTAATATGCTTTGTTTTTTTAAATTAAGATTAAAAATCGAGTTGGAATCGTGTTGTTTAGAAGTGATAAAATGTTAAATTAATAGCACGAGCGTAGCCTGGAAATAATAATTCGGGGAAATTCAGAAATGTTTTTTTTAACAAGACCTCTATTATATTCAACGCATTCTTCTTCAGCGATTATTGATTCTTTAAAAAGGGGGGAAAATATTAAAGGATAAAATACTAAATATTACTAAAAAAAAAAATGCTTAAGAAAAAAAAAACAAAACGATTGCATCGATCGAATTCAATGGCGGTCTTTTCTGCGGAATGCATGTCGGTATCAAATAACACAAAATAAAATGAAATCTTAAAAGAAGCAAAGAATCTTTTTTGCTTTCGAAAATTATTTTATAGAATGATATTTTAAAAATTAATATACGTTTCTCTTTTAAATTTCTACTTCAATATTTTTTTAAAAAAACGGCATCTATCTTTATTTAATGCTTAATTTGAAAAAAAGATGGCAGCACTTGCTGTTCAAATTTGAACCGTTATCGATGTTTCTAGGATGAGTGTTTACTATTGGGCAAGAGAAATAACTAGCTCTGTGATTGGCCAGGCAAAATCATGTGACAACATTCGTTCTTCAATTCCATAGTAGAGCCTGAATTTGGCGGGCTCGAATGCCATACTGAAAGCTGGGTTATTGGGTTTGACTTCAGTAATGGTCTGTATCTGTTTAAATCTTCCATTATTTATGACATCGTTCCAAATTAATCGGTTATTTAAAATCCTTTAAAGGCATTTTTAATAAATTTACGTTTATATTAAAGATATGTGTTGTTAATGTATCACGATTCTAGGCAGGAGGGAAAGCGGGCAAAGATTCCGGCAAAGCTAAAGCGAAAGCCGTTTCTCGATCAGCCAGGGCGGGTCTTCAGGTACGGAAACCGTTGCTTTACATTTCTTGTCACTTTCTATTATGTCATCTTTATTCCTTAAAAGAGCGATTCGTTCCTTCCGGAAGTTTTAACGTGAAAATGTTTAGAATAATGATGCATGTTTATTAAATGCTGCTTCTCCTTTGTAGCCACTAGTTGAAGGTGCATTTATCAAAATAAACACGATTACTGTATTTTTATCTGTTTTAGTTTCCCGTGGGTCGGATTCATAGGCACTTAAAAAACAGGACTACAAGTCACGGAAGAGTTGGTGCTACAGCAGCGGTGTACAGTGCAGCGATTCTCGAGTACCTCACGGCCGAGGTAAAGTGGCATTGTTTACATCGGCGGAATAAACGTTTCGCCGCCAAAGATCGCGCCGAACGCGGTAAACTCGGCGCCGAAAATATTTTAGCCCTAAAGCGCATGAGAGCAGGCGTATATTGGAGGCTCGATTAATATTCTCTTTTTTAACTAATATTGATCTGTAAATTTGACTAGATTCAAATAATGGCGGGAAGCTTTAAGATATACTTCATAATCCCGACGCCATATTGATGGCGCCTTTGTTAATCATTTCCACTTCATTATTGATTTAAGGATTGCCTGCAATTATAGAAACGATACGCTCTGCACGGGGGCTAAAAGATTTTCCCCTTTGAATGCACTAAGCAGTCGATGCGCATAAGGCTTAAGGCTGATGGGCAACATGAATATTTATTTTTATTATTATTTATTTTTTTAAATATATATTTTTTTCTCTTCCTAATGTGTATCTCTTAGGTTTTGGAATTAGCTGGGAATGCGAGTAAAGATCTGAAAGTCAAACGTATTACACCCAGACATTTACAGTTGGCCATTAGAGGTGATGAAGAATTGGATTCCCTCATAAAAGCTACAATTGCTGGTGGCGGTAAGTTTATTCTTGAACCCGGTATCAACTTTAAAACCATGTTTAAAGATAGACCCCCACCGATATCTGTCTGCGATCGTGTTTTCTAATTATTTTGTTTATTTTTATCTCTTTCACAGGTGTTATTCCTCATATTCATAAATCCCTGATTGGAAAGAAAGGTTCTCAAAAGACAACATAATGTAAAAGGATATTAAAACCGGTGATTGTTATTATGTTCGAGGAAAAAAAAAATCAAGTCATTCCGATAATTCATGTGAAAAAATTCTTGTTCTCATTTAATGAACAAAGTAAATAAATAAAAAAAATGTGTTGGGTTCAAATGAATAACCCTTCCCTTATTATTATTATTAAAAATAAATAAATAAAAATTAAAATTAATAACATTAATGTACATCATTCCTTTTGTTTTTTCATTCAGTAAATTATAGTATGTGTATTCATTTTGCATATCACAAGCGTATTTTTCCTTATATAGCACTATTAATAAAATTTCATTCATCTTCCCATCCACTTGCATATATTTTTTTTTTTTTTTTTGTTATTAAAAATTTTTTGACGTACATGATCTCCAAGATATGAGCTTGTTACACTTGTTTTTTGTTTTACTTTTGTATGTAATAAATGAAAATAAACGATCCTTTTTACTGTAACCTGGGCTTGCTTATTTAATAAATTAAGACATTATTTCTAACTGGAAAGAACCACTTGAAAAGAATAGAGTAAAGGGAGGGAGAATGGGAATATGATGGGGGGGAATTTCAAGGAAATTTAATCCAGCGCCATGACGTAAAAACTACTAAAAAGTACTTTGGATTGTTCTCTTACTCAATTGGATGGGTGTGTCGCGAGCGTCATGGGCGGTAGCCAATAGGAACGCTTCCCATGATGCTTTGAGTTACGTCAACGCGGATACTCGCAGAACTGCCTTTTGGCAATTTACTGGCGCTCGAGTATGCCAGAAAATTTATGTTAAATTTCGAGAAAGGACAAGCAAAAAAGGTAGACGATATTAGTGTAAATTTAACAGATAACATGAATTAAGAATACAAACTTTTTTTTATGCCATGTTAAAAAGCTTATTGAAATCGCAATCTTTTGTTTTCTATTCGCAGACATGAATTCCTCGTTTGTTATTTTACCTGTCGCCATATTCAATTAAGTGTTGACCGAAGCACGAAGAAATTCCATCTGTGTTAGGTGCAAATTAAATTTATTTATTAGTACTCAAAAACACATTACACAGCGTTTTAATTACTCCGTCTTCGTTGCTGCTACTGCTACTCCTCCTCCTCCTCTTGCTGTTTGCCGATTGCGCTGCCACCGGAATTCCCTTTCGTTTTCGAGAGTGGCGTTTAAGACACGGTGAAGTGAATTAAAGACAATTATGTATCGCATAAGGACTATTATAAAATCTCTGAACCCTTTTTTACCTCATTGTAACTCTGAACATTATACGATATGGCTATCCATGCCGAAGAAAGGAATGCCGAGGACAATGAATGGTGGTGGTGTGAGATGCGCTCAGACCGCTCCTCAGGAATCCTTCTTGAATGGCAGTTCGTCTGTATATGTGGAAGAAATGTACAACTCGTGGTTACAAGACCCGAAAAGTGTGCATGCGGTGAGTATGGATCACCTTAATGTTGAAGTAATAATCGCGGAATGTAAGTTTATTAATGTTAATTTAAGGTAGAGATGTACGTACATGAGCATGTGCGCGTCGTGCACCGTGATAAAAGATGCACAGACGCCGTAATAGTCATGCAGCTATTACGAATTCGTAGTGGAGCATGGAAGAAAAGATTGCGTGGTTTTCAATTTTTTTTTTTTTTTTATTTTGATCCTTAATTTTTTTTTAAGATTGGCACACGACCAAGAAACCTCTTAATTGTACGTATATTCTCTAAATAACGATTTTCTAAGAATATCGTTCTCGCATTAGGACATCATAGAACTGTCTGGGTTTTATTGATTAGTTTTTTTAATGGAAAAAATATATATAAAACAGGATGTTAATTGTAAACTTATAAATAAAAAAAAAAAAGGAAGAGACGATCAAGCGACACTTTGCATTTTGAACCATCAATCTTTAATCATATCTACGAGGATGAAGAAGAATGCAAAATTATCTTTACACAGAATTTTTTTTTTTTAATTTTTCACCCATTAAACTCCTAAAATATATTGTGCAACACACTGCCTTAACGCTTTCTTTCAACTATTGTATGGGCCACACTTTAGATGTGGGGAGACCTTGATATTTAGGTAATATTAAGAACAGGTGAAAATGCATTTCGAAATACAGGGACAATCTGAAATCTTTCCCCGATTAAGAAAATTCGTAATTTTAACATCTTAGAAGCATAAAAATCAGTGGCATTGACTGATTTTTAGATTTGGTGTGGTCTAATTCACAACAAGGTTATTGGACCTTTCGTTTTCACTGAACCCAATATTTCAGCTCGAGTAGAAGAGATTTATCCCAGATAATTGCATTGTTTAATTTTGCAAACAAATAAAGTAATTTAGGAAATGTATACAGAGTTTGAAATCAAGTTTAAAAATAAAGCAAATGATGTGATAAGCATAGTATATTTATTTACACAAATATGTTTTAATCTAATAAAACAAAATAGAGATGACACCACTTTTCCACAATAAACACTATTTTACTGCCATGAGTGTGCATTTCAACAGCTGAAATGTGCATTTGTGGAAGTAAAATGGGATTTATTGTGGAAAGGTGGTTTTATCTCTATTTTGTTTTATTAATGTAAGAATCCACACTTTTTTATAGCTTTCGTCTTTGTATTTTAACCTTTTACCCATCTCCTAAATATCAATTTTATTTGATATTAATCTTGAGTGGAGATTTAAAGAGAACCCATCTTGCTTAACTTCGCAGACGATAAAATTGAAGTTCTGTAGTCTGTTAAAACCGAATATCGATTATGTATAAATGGATACACATTTGGGCTTACTAAATGCGAATTATTATTTTTTTGTTTAAGGGTTTGATTTCAAGCTTTGTGCTTTTTTTTTTTTTTTTTTTTTTTTTTTTTTTCTTCCCTTCGTAAATTATATAATACCTTTGTAAAATTAAATTATACAGATGCCATTTCCCAACAATGAGTTCTATGAATGATGACAATCTTGAATGCAGACTTTTAAAATTGATGGATTGAGAGGAATGATCTTGATAGTGAAAGCAATGTATAGAAGTGTGATCACTCTAAAAATGTACAGTCATGGACAAAAAAAACGCTCCCTCACTCGATGCTGCTATATTTTAAATGATCGTTTACTATTTTTGCCACTAGGTGTCTGATATCGTTTAGTTCAGTCAGAAAATTAACTAAATTTTTAACCAATAAAATCATACCATTCTATTTTCTTCCGTACTGACTTTTTCTAAAAATCATACAATCCTATTTTTCTTCCATTCTGACTATTGTTCATAATCATTATCCAAAATTCAATTGAGAAGAAATATTAAATCAAAATTTTATCATTAGATTGCAATGTGGTGCACTTGAAATCAAAATACAGCAGAAAAACTGACATGCTAATCGATATTAGACCCTTAGTGGCAAAAGTAGTAAACGCTCATTTAAAAATATAGCAGCACAGAGTGAGGGAGCGTTTTTTTTGTCCATGACTGTACATACATCAGCTTTGGCTATGTGTTGTGATTATTAGTGAGGCATAGAGGATAGTATTTCATGATTCGTTTTCATGTACATCAATCTGCCTCGGTGGCTCAGCGGTTGGGTGATCGCCTATGATGCCCGAGTACGCGGGTTCGATCCCGGCCGAGGATGACGAGGATTTTTCAGGGGGAAATCCTGAGATCACGCACTTTCTTCGGAAGGGAAGTAAAGCCGTTGGTCCCGTGTAGTCGTTTGCTGGCTGCACGTTAAAGAACCTTTGCGAGGCAAAATTTGCGTCCCCTATAACGCCGTCCTGAAATGACCATAGCAGTTGAAAAGGACGTTAATACCAAGCAAACCAATCAATCATGTGTAATTTTAAAAATTTATCAGTATTTTTTATCTTTTTAACAAATACTTTAATATTTTCAGTTTAGTACCATTTTAATAGTAGCATTTGTTGAGCGATTAGCCCACTAACGACTAGCTCCAGAAGCAGAAGAATGCATGAACTATGAAAGTGATCACACTTATTAATTTTATACCTTCTGGTGAAAATTTGAAGATAAAAGGGATGAGTGATTGAAAAGATGTTAGAGGATGGATGGTGAGAAATCATGTATTACTAAGGCTGTGTCTAAAGAGTCCAACTGAAGGTGACTCCAGCTGACCAAATCACATGATAAAATAGCCATTTTTCATGCCAGGCCTTTTTTAACTTTCAAGTTTGTTTTTTTATTCACTATGTCCAAGTTTTAATAATTCATATAAGAATTTATCACATTAAGGGGATTCTGTAAGATCTCAGAATATTCCAGCCTGTAGAAAAAATTATCAGATTACATAATACAATTAAACTTGGAAACCTTTCTCATCCATAAAAATATTTGAGAAGTATTTTTTCTCTGTTGCATTTCATTGTCTTTTGGCTTAACTTCCTTATATCTATTTACATAATAAAATAATTTCTATTTACATATTAAAAGAAAATTTTAAATTACAAAAGAACAGAAGCACTTTGGTGAAGTACTTTTTAATTAGAGCCTGTAGTTGTTTCTCAATCAGAATACCTTTGCATTTGTAATGCTCATCACAGTGACCTATGGAAAGTAAATGCAGAGCTCAGAAAATCAAATCTGGAAACCATTTCACGTTTGACTACAGAAACATTTCTCATTATCATGAAATCGCAAAGAAAACTTGAGTCATGTGAATCAGCAGTTCTTTATTGTAATTTGCTTATTTTTGTAATAAAGATTGAACTTGGGAAAAATATATATTTGATAATATTCCACCTTTTCTGTCTACGCAATTCATCAGTAAAATGATGAAAAATTTTTTTTATTGTTGACTGAGGAAATTTATCTAATGGTAAATGTGATGATGCAACGTGTAGCATGATAGTCTCTGTTGTTTTTTTGCAGTGTTAGTCTAATAATCTTTTTACAATCTTCTGATAAGAGTTGATCATGGTATTATTATTTAAATCTTTAGTCTGGATTTAATTAAGTGTAATTGAATCTTTAAATTTTAAGATTCTTATCTTGTGAAGTTGTAATAAACTTGGATATGTTCCTGTTAATTTTTAATTGACAATTCATTAACAGAGGTTTTTAATTGTCAATTTGTTTTGTTTTTTTTTTTCCTTCAAAACTTAACAAATTCCTAATTTTTCTTTTCTGTCCTTAATTAAACTAATTAAACTCTATGTATATTAAGATAAATAAACTCCTTTAATTAAAAGAAAACAAATAAAATCAATAATAGAAACCATGAAAAAAAAGGAGTTTAATTAAAGGAGTTTATTTATCTTAATATACATTTTATCACAACTCCTATGTTTATATAATAATTAAACTCTAATTTAACAATGTTGATATTACCTATAGAAATTTTAAATGGTCATACATACCCAGGATTCTTCTCATGATCTTTTGGAGGGGCGAGCCGCCCAGGTGATTTTGGTGCCTGCCCAGCTGAATACACGAAAAACAATGCATAATGTTTTATTTGTTTTTAATTGTTTGTTCTTTGCCCGCTATTTTACCTTTCCTCCCACCTGATAGAATTTTCTGGAGAGAACATTGCATACCTATCCGATTTTTTTTTCTCTTCAGTTATAAATAAAAACTGAATCTGAAGTAACGATATTACTAAAAATTTTATTGAAGGCTCACACGTTTTGAAGTGAACGTTTCATCTACAGAGCCAGTAAAGAAAGAAGTAGCAGCAATGTATGCATATATGAGAATTAAATGGGCCAATCAGATAATTCTTTGGCCTTCAAAAGTCTGTTACCAGCCAGATAATTCTGTGATCTAACAAATTCTGAGTCTAATCACATTTATCTCTCATCAATGAATATTAAATGGGAGGATTGTTTCTGATTGACTAAATTTCTTTCTTGACTTCAAGTATTACTAGTCTTTTATAATCATAATTAATAAGATTAATCCGTAAAGTTCTATATTTCTTCATTTTGAATATAGCCGTATTTTCCAGTAAACATAGCTTGTTGCAGTCGTTACTAGTTTTAACTGTATTCATTATTTTGTCGATTTTGCTAAAGTTGTGCATATTTCCTAAGAGGTGTCTGGCAAACCACGATTTTGACGTACTTGACATCATCAAGAAACAAATTTAGCCACCTGGAAACAATCATCTCAATCATTATTCATGAACGGGAGATATGATTGGACTCGGAATTTTGTTAGACCACAGAATTACAGTAAAACCTCGAATATCTGTCACATTCTATTATCCGTCGCTCTCCCTGAGTGCTTGCAGAGGAGTTATGAATGCCTCCACCAAGAGCATGACAAAAGTTTTCACTTTGCACAGTTAAGCCAAAACGATGTTATTGGAGTGCATTGCTTAGTTTGAAAATCAAGCAGAATCTGAAGCAATCAGACTTATTAAAAAAAGCTAGACATTCCTTAAAGCAGAGGAAAATGACTGACTTTTTTTTAAAAGTAATGTACAGTATGTGATTTCACTGTTTGTATAATAAATTTTGCAATTCCAACCACCAAAGCCTGTTCCATTATCTGTCATTGTCTCAGTCCCTATTTTTGATAATCGATGTTCTACATGGTTGCTTACGGACTTTTGTAAGATTGCAGAATTATCTGACCTTGCTTGATTTAATTCTCATGTAACCACAAATTGCTTACTACTTCTGTTCTTTCTTGGTTTTGTAGATGAAGCATTTGCTTCGAAATGCATCGGCCTTCAATAAAATTTCCAGTACTATTGATTACTTTAGATTCTGCTCTTTTATTTATAGTTTAGCAACAATACAAGGCCCAGTCACCATGTTCATTTGCATTAGTTTCATCTATTCTGCTTTTTATCATCTCTTGGAAAGATTTCTTCAAAATCGTATAAACATGCAGTCTACTAAAATCCAATATGCAAAACTTGCCAAAAACAAGTCAAAAAAAGCTTAACAATAACAATGCTAAGAATTGTATATTTTTAAATTTATGAAATCACTTAGGTCATAGTTGATTATCTTTTATCCCCCTTTGCCTATTTTATCTTTTATCCCCCCTCCCAACTACTAAATTGCTTTTTTTTCTTTTTTCCAAAGGCTGTTGTGGTCGTTGTTCTTGAAGATCACCAGAATTAGGCCTGTTTAGAGTTGGAATTAATTTCAAGGAATTTCTTTTTAATTGACAAGGAATTTAAATTGGATCGTAGAAGAAGCATGATGCTTCAAAATGAAATGAACACACTACTTTTTTCGCAGTTGGATACCAGTTCTCTCACTGGCAAAAGCCTAATTCACTGCTTTTTAATCGAATCTGATTGTAGAAACCTATGAAATGAGAAGGTTCAATGAGATTTCTCATTTACACATCCAAACACAGAACAATTTATATGCATTCTCATAGAAAACTCTTGTGATATGGAAACTAGGCTAGAATCGAAAGCGACTAGGCGACGAAATTCCCCTCGGTTTTCTCATGGCAGACAATGACCTCATCTTCCACTGATTTTTCTACAGGGTGTCCGTTAAGTCTCTCTGCAGTGGAAAATGATGATTCCCATTGAAAGTCAGTCTGAGAAAGTGCATACGAGTGGACTTGTGCCTGCATGTGGACAGAAGGCACTTTAAACATTTCCTGTAAACTTGTGTGTGCCCTCACCACTTAATATACTTCATTCCTAATGAAAATAAATTGTATATTTTCCCGTTTATTGGATTACTGCTTTTGTTTTTCACTGCGAGAGACTTTACGGACACCCTATAGAAGGACCAGAGAGCCAAGTTTCAATTTTCTGAGGCATTTTTCTTAATAAAAGATTAGAATAAATCGCAAAATTTTGAAGATATATACTTTATTACCCTGGATTAATGTTTTAATGCAAAAAAAAAATAGATAAAAGTCTAATTTTTCCATGGAGTTTACCTTTAAAATTGGATGCCTTTTTTAAATTTAACTTTTAGCTGCTATGTTTCTAAGCTTTGGTACAACATTTCATGGTGTATTAACAGAAAATTTTATCAGGTGAGTGGAAAGATTAAATAACTGGGCAGACAAAAATTAAAAGCAAATAAAATATTATGCATTGTTGTGCAGTTTTTCGTGTATTCATCTGGGTGGCATGCCCGTTCAAAAGGGCCTGGGGAGAACCCTGATTAATATTCTTACAATGACTAAGGTTAGGTTTTAATTCTGCAATTATTATATTTCTTTATTAAAAAATAAAAACTTCACTATATGCTGTTATAAAAAAAAAAAGTTGTTCATTTGCTATTTGCTCTGTCACTGATGTCTTCGTCAACATAGAATTGAAAGTGTGCCCAAATTCTTTCTTTGTTTGTTCAGACGACTTATTTCATTCAATGAGCCTTGTTTTTAATTAACTTATTCTAAGACCATGCTTGGGGCAGAAGAGCAAAGAATGCAAAAGGGATTGAATGAATGTGCATGGGTATTTGTAATTTATTTTATTTCTGGAAGACCCCCCCCCCTTCCTCGCAAATAGGAGTTTTTGTTATTTTAGGGTTTTTTTTACTGTTCTTTTTATTAAAATAAAGACTTCTTTCGTATGTTTTGATTTTATTGAATGTCAAATGATTAAACTGAAATTTTTTTTCAGTAACAAGATGTAAGGAAAAATTTTCCATAAAAAGGATCACTTCTCTAGGTTGGTTTGCAGAAGTTTTGCTGCATTTCAAAAGATTCAAAAATTTGTAGAAATACTGTAACCTTTGTTCATAGAAGTATAGGAAGACATCTGTTTTAAGTAATTAAAGACGATTGAAAACATCTGTTTAAGATAGTATTTGCTTTACTACAGAAAATTTGATAAAGTAATTGGAGGAGGAGACCAAATTGTAAATGAATTGGATTAAAATGCATATTTGTTTCACAGATGGCTTTGATGCATTAGTATTTATATGAAGGGTTAAAGAACTGCAAACATCTGCGTAAAAAACCAGTTAAATAAAAGCTGTATACTTATCCAGTTTAATTATCTATCTAATATTTGGGTTGCTGTTTAAAATAAGGCAAGGAACTTCTGCACTAAACCTTTTAAGTGTATATGCATGTGAGATGAAACCATAATGCTCAGATTGATTGATAAAATGGATTTTTTTTCAAAATTGGGTTATTTTTGGTGGCCTGATTATTTGATAAAACTAACAAGGGAGGTATATGTAGTTGTCCGACGCATTTTTTTTGCGTGCAAATATACCTTGGAAGCGATAGCGTTGCTTTCATATGAAGTGGATTCGTGCGTATTGTTGAATAGTGAAGAAATAAGTGAGAGCGAAATAATACACATACACACTGCTTTAACAATGGAGTCTTTGTATGGCTATATGGGCTCAAATTTTTTTCGTTTTCTGTTTATTTTGAAAGAAACAAAATTTCACACTTTCTTATTTTGCAAGCATCTATAGTAGCTTCAGATGAGTAACATATTTCAATTTGGTGGAAATCTGTGACATACATGTTCGAGGGATTCCCTTGTAAGATGATTTTAATAAATTTCAAATTTTAATAATATTTACATTGGTTTGATCTAAAAGGATCTAAAATCAAACCACCATCAATTGTGATTTTTATTTTTCCTTCCCTTTAATGCAGGACAAATTTCAGTTCTTGTAAAAATGTGAATTGGTGGACAGATAATAGGTCTAATCCAACATTTAGTATAGATTATTAGACTAATGACTGATTTTGTGGAGGCACTCCTATGTTCAACCATAGAAATCTAATGCAGCTAATCATAAATTAGATGATTTCTGCAGTTGATTACCTAAGATAATGCAGCTGAGCATGTTTGCTGAGACCCTGTCATTAGTAATCTCTATTAACCATTATCTTCTCTATCATCAAGGTCGCTTAACTACTCTTGTGGTTTTATAATCGGGATAAGTTTCAAACAATTTTGAAAACGTCTGCTAATCTAGATGGAATGGAAAATTTTTTGACAGTGCATTCTCTTTAAATTGAAAATAGCCATTATAGCAAACTACTGTTCTTTGTCACAATTCAAGTTGCATTCATATGTTAAAAGAAGAGAACATTGTCATAGCCTAATCTCTAAATCGTTTTAATAACATTAAATCTCTTCAACTAACTTGCCAGGCATTATTGATGCATGAAATTTTGTTTTAATTAAGATATAAACAAACAAGAATTATTCCTGCTGTAGCAGACCATATTTGATGAGATTTAGATTTTTGACAGTTATAAGGCCTAAAACTTCTAAACTGGCCTTTAGCGAATTCAGGTATAGTTAGTTAATTACCGGAACCAGAATTCTCTGTGACTAGGAAAGTTGAATGGCTTGACTTTACTGTTTAACTAATGCGTACTGATTGGTCCAATTTTAATAACCAGTAAGGCAGTAACAGTAAATTCTGCTGCTTACAGATAAACCAGTCTAGCAGTTTTTGGATTGGACATATGCAAAATCGTTCACATTATAATAGGTTTCTTTAAATTTGAAGAGCAGGATTAGATGGTTTCTGTAGAAAACAAAATTTACAAATACCTAGATTTTAAAGCAGCCAAGCTTATGGAGCATACTTAAAGACCACACTGGCTAACCAGTATCTTCATAGATTAGAGAAAATAATTAAGCTTAAAACACAAATTCCAAAAAACTTAACCAAGGCTTTCAATACATTAAGCTCTGCTTCCTTCTTTTGGTTTGAGAGGGGAAGTAGAACAGCCCAGCTGATTTCATGATTAAAGGCAGCTGATTTTTGTGATTGGCTAGGGTTAGATTTCTGTTTTTATAAATTTCAGGAAACATCGAATGTTAACTTATTCTTCCTCACTTGCAGAAGTTAACCCTGTCAAGGAAATGCATATGAGTCTTTAAGAATTGTTTATGTGGAATAGTGATTTGTTAGTCGGTTTTTCCTTGTTTTCAACAGTTACTGCCCTTGTATGTTATTTATACACTGTGGTTGTTTTTGTTTTTCTTTATTTTTTCCCCTTTAACAAAAGTGGAAGGATAGAACTACTGATGCATATTGAAATTCAATTGAAAGTCGATTGTTTTTAGCCTACATAAGGGGGGGGGGGCATAATTATTTGAAATTTGAAATGAAAAGTAAATACTTATTTGATATGACTGATGTCATGAAAAATAAAATAAATAAATAAAAAGGTCTTTTAATTTTATAGACGTGGAATGTTTATCTAGGACATTCTGGATTTCTCTTTTGTTATCTTTTGCATTGCCTTTATGTTCTTTATGGTAGCTTTTCTTTAAATTTCTTTGCTCTTTTTGTTTTGTTTTGTCTTAGTTTATTTGATCAGTTGTATATGATTGTCTGAAGTGGCTAAATAAGTACTTGCACTTGCAATTTTGAAGTTAGTTTTAATTCATCTCTTGCTGAAATTAAAAAAATAGTGTTTGACTTATAAAAGTCAAATTTTAATTCATTGTAAATTGTAATGTTCAATAAATATGTTCAGGAAAGGAAAATTCCATGACCAGGGACCACTATTTCAGTTTGGAAGTCTCATATGGAAAGATCTGGACTATCAATAATCAAATCAAATCGAAACATCCTGGTAAACTCTCTCGTGGTGTTATCCTGTTGCATGACAACACTAGACTGCACGCAGCCAATGCAACAAAGGAAAATCTGTAGAAGTTCAAGTAGGAAGTCCTGAGCAACCCCTCTCCCTATGGTCCAGATCTGTCCCCATATGACTTCCAGATCTTTGGTGAGCTCAAAAAAAGCACTGCAGGGATAATGGTTTTAGATGTACAATAAAGTCAAAGAGTTTGTTCGCAATTGGTTCAAATAGCAGCCCAAGGATTCCTATGAGCATTGCATTCTGCAACTAATCTCATAATGGGATAAATGCCTAAATAATGTGGACAGTACTCTTAAGTCTCGTCAAATAATTACTGTGAAATATCCTTTGCCTCATTATTTATTGAGTGTACTTAATAGCATTACTGGGTGCAATCTTTAGGACAGTTGAGGACAGCTTAGCTGTACCAGTGTCTCTGCTAGCCCATTTGGTAGAGGTAACAAGCTAGAGAGTTGTGGTTACTGGTTCAAATGCAGATGTGGAATTTTTTTCTTTTCTTTTTCATCTGTATTTAATAATTATTAATCTTGAAGCATAGCTTCAGTATCTCCATGACCACTTTACAGTGTTAAATATCCATTTTAATTTTAAAAAAAAATTCTTAAAACCTGGCAAATTTTTTTTCTGTACGTGTATCTAATTAGAAATATAGCTCCTGATTTTGGTAAGGATTTAAGTGGCTTTATTGAAAATAAAATTAAATTCATTTTCTTACATTTTCTTTGTATAATGCTCTGTGTGCAGTTGGGGTCTCTTCCAAATATTTCGCTCTACATTTTAAATGGTATGCTACTTGAAAGTGATTTTTATTTTCTGAAATACGGTTTCATTTCATTTTACAGTCATGGGATAGCTTTTTCCGGAGTGCTGCAGCTGGAGCAGCTCCCGGACAGGCATATGTGTCTCCACCTAATTATGCCCATTCCGCTCCAATGGTTGTATCACCAGCCTTTGTGATGCCAACTACAGAAAGCTCATTAGCGCCAAGACCTTCTTCTACAGCTGCCCTTACGGACGAAAGAATAATAGACGACCACCTTGCAGTTCAAGCAATTATACGGTCTTATCAGGTAAAAATTTAAAGAGTAGTGTAGAATAATTTAATTTTAAGTAGTTGACTGGTATAAAACCTTAAATTACATGATGTAGTCACTCCTCGTTATCTGTGGGATTTGTGTTTCTGGAGAACAGCACAGATAGCTAAACCCATGGATACTGAAGAATTAATACTTTAGGACAGCATTCCTCAATCTGTGCTCTGTAGCTGTTCCAGAATAAAATGAATATAAATTCTTGAAATAAATACTAATAATAACAAAAATTAATATAATGAAAATTATTGCAGCCTATCGTGCATACTCTGTCCAAGTGATTTCTTGCCTGAGCTCTGCCATAGAAATTTATTCTAAAAAGGGCTCTGTGAGCCGAAAAGGATTGTTTCTGTGGATCCTCCTCAGTATATGCTTTTGGTCCCATTACTATAACAATTTATTTCAGGTACTGTTTTTGAAAAGACAATGCTATAATGTTCCATTTAGCGACTTTTCAACAACTTTATACATTCAGCAATTTTTCAGCCAGACTCGTTTTCCAATTAGCAACTTTAAATTCACACATACATGAATATTCGGGTTGTTGTGGATATTCAAGTGATTTTTAGGCAACTTTTCTGATCTTGCTAACCAGGTGCAATCTGTTTTGCTATGCATTCTAGGTAAATCATGACTGCTGTAGCTGGTGTTATCTAACAGGTTTTTGTGATTTTTCTTGCGTGAATTTATTACTAAATAAGTCTTAAAGTTTGTTAATTTGTTTATTATTTAAATAGAAAATGATATAATAATAAATTCAAAGCATGAACGTTGTCGATATTGTATCCGGGAACGTTAGCGAATGCTATCTTGAACGGACACAGAACAAAAGCATATGCTGCCATGTAATTTTTGCTATCATTGTTCCTATTCAGCCAAAGATCTCTCGCCACCATCTCATTTTCTGCAGGATTAAACAATCATGTCATCTTTTCCATCACCTTGAGAGAGTGACAATTCTTTGAAGATCAACTTCTTCATATGCCATGATTTCAAAAGTGACGTCCAATCGGATCAGACTAGAGTAAGGATAAAGCCTGAAATCGCTAAATAGAAATCGATTTGGCACGCTTCACTGGCAATTTTACGAAAGGCCAAAAAGTTGTTGCATGTTAAGTTGCTAAAGCCCACTAAAACAAGCTTGAATAGGTGAAATTATTTATGGCCAACTTGTACTTGGGCTTGAGTTTGAGTATACTGATGATTAAAAACAATAAATGATGTTAATTTTCTTTATAAAGTTCCTTATGCTATGGTGATTGATGTTACATAACAGTATTTTAGGTTTGGTATGAGTTTGCATTTATGTTAAGTTGCTTTTAAGTTAAATGTTTTTACAGCAGTAAAGTTAAACTACAAGTTTTTATCATATAGTTACCATAAAAATTATGCCCAATGAAATTCTTAATGTACACCCTAATCCAAAAGCATTTTCACTTAAGTGAATGATGTTAGGCATCCTTTCAATACATTAAACCAGTGAAATTAATCGTTTCAGGCAAGAAATCCTGTTCGAATGATGTCGGACTCGACTTCCTGCATGGAATGATTAATTTCACTGGTTAATTTATTACAAAGACACCGGGGATCATTCACCTAAGTGAAAATGCCTTTGGAATAAGGTGCACATGGTAAACTGACTGCCATATGAATTTCTTGCTACATATCCACCTAGTGAAGATAAAGTTTTTAATTTAATAACATATCACCTCTTTTTAGTAATTATCGGTACCTTAAGTTTTTTATTAAAAAATGCACGTGAAAAAAAGTTAAAATGCAATTTAGCTGTGCAAAGGACGAATCCAATTTTGAATTATACTTGGAAGCAGCTGCTTCTCACCAGGTGGCAGCAGGCCAAGCAATATTTCTCTTGTGAAATCCTTGTGATATAGTTCAATGAGCTATTTATTTCCAAGAGTTTTTTTGAGCTACGAAGTGTATGGAATGCTATTTTGTTAGTAGTCTTCCATACTTTTGCCTGTGTCCATCCGTTGTAGAGCACTATAATAGAGAGTACGGACATTCTTTTCCCCGAACGTATGCCGCCAGGTACGCAAGCTCATTGGCTGGTCGGTCGCATGTGACCCTTCAATGGCCATTTTCTTGCCTTTCGTGTAGTCATTTTCTATATGCTTCTGTAAGAATGCATACTTATTAAAAGCTGTTAACTTTCAATTTCTTCTGAAATGCCGTGCTGCTGTGCAGTAAACTGCAGTAACAAATCACGAATAATTCCCACTAAATCGCTAGATTAAAAAAAAAAAAAAAATTATTCAGTAAATTAATCTTAAAAAACATTTAAAAGACCCCCCCCCCAACACACGCTACACAATACAAGGAAAAAATTCAATAAATTCTCATATAACTCGATAAAAATGATATAAAAATTAAGGCTTCATTTGGAGGCTATGTCATCTTTGATCCTTTTACCATAGCTTTTATCTCTGGGGGTTTTGTACCTGTGTTTTTACTCTGGGGCTTTTTTCCTCCTTGAACTTTAAGACTGGGGGTTTTGCCCTACCCTCCATTGAACTACAACTCGTAAAATGCAGAATATATTACATTAATGAATTTTCTTTTTATTTATGTTAAAAATCTAATCATGTTTCATAGAAAGATAAATTTTTCCGGGTCGCGGAATTTTTCCTTCCCTTTTCAATTTATCTTTCGAAA
>JAHWFO010060970.1:1491614-1513471 GCA_023313115.1 Rhysida immarginata
TCTTTCGAAATATTGGAGTGTTCCTTCAGTTATTATCTTACATTTGATGTTTCATAGAAACATTTTTCTGAAGCACAATTTGAACATGGTGAAGAATTGGGAACAAGTCTATGTCAAAAGATTCACTGAATTAAGATTAGAACTTGCCATGAACAAATGCCTTTATAATTTGTAAATGCAGCTGTATTTAACAACTTACTAGAAGAAGCAGAAAAATTTATAAGAAGCAATGAAGCCAGCTTTTTATTATCAAAACTGAGTTTTCATGACCTTATGAAATTTAAGGACGTTCAAGTTTTACCCGCTTGCTTTTCTATTTGTCGGGGGGGGGGGGGGGGTGATTAGGGCAATGCGAGCAGTCATTAAGAATGTGGAGTAAATATAAAAAGTAACAAAAAATATTGTTTTTCTTTTTTTTTCCTCTCGGAAATTTTTTTTAATTTTGCTAATGAGGATGTAAAATAAATAATCTAACTTAAATCATTTTAATGACTTAAATTTCAATATAACATTTTTAAATATAAATAAAATAATATATATTATAAAAATGGGAAAAATATAATTTTGTATAACTTTTAATCAGTTTTAAGGCGAATCCTGCTGTTTCATCACTAACTAGTATGTTACTTAAATTAAATCACTTTAATGACAAATTTAAATTGTAACATTCGTAAATATACATAAAATGATATGTAACATTTTATGATAAAAATAGGGGGGGGGGGAGTTATGTTGTCTAACTTAAACAGTTTTAAAGCGAGTCCTTTTTCATTGGCTCAGCTTTTAGTAAATAGAAAAAATGCAACAAAATGGCCGCCGCAGTCCAATTGTCCGTACTCTCTATTACAGTGCTCTAGTCCGTTGCTATCACTACTGCCACCTAGTGAGCATGAACAGTTTCCAAGTTAGCAATAGAGAGCATGACCACAGATTACAGAGTGGACAGATGCGACATCCGAGGGAGTGAGTGGTTGCACTTGACAAACCATCCTGCTTGCAGCAACCCTGGTGGAAAAGCTGGGAACAATGTTTCATTGTCATGTGAATGCACTGTTTTCCTGCTTTTTGCTTTATCTGAACTCCCATAAATGTCTTGCTAAGGTTTAATTAAAAAAAAATTAAGAAAATGCTGCTGTAATATTATATAAAAATAATTCAATAATAATAATAATTGGAAAATGGTCGTAGGAGGATTTTTCCACGCCATTACCTCCGATATTAATTAATACATAGAAAAAATAGAAAAGAAAATTCCACGGCTTGGACTTGAACCAGGGATCTCAAGTATAATTTATTTTAATATACTTGAGCAATGCAGACAAAATTTTTGCATACCTACAGTAATAAATATGCTGTTTATCTTTTTACATTTTTATTTAAAAATATTTTAATTTTATCTGAAACATCCATAGATTTTTTTCTTTCAAATATTTTTTTACTCATTGATTAAAAAATAGCATCTTCCATAGCAGACTTGTTAGGTGAATGCTCAGAGTTTGAGTTGGATGCCTGATTACTCATTATCATATGATGACTTTAGTATTTGATCAATAAAATGTGATTGAAAATATTGTCAAGATTGAGTAAAATACATGGCAAAGGTTTAAAACACATCCTCTTATCATTTTTGAAAATTTTTATTTCGTTTTTTCCAATAAATTTGGAACTAGGATACACTACTGTATTCCATTGCAGAGTATAAAGTAATTCCCCACTTTTTACACTCAAGGGCACTGGCATCAAAGTGCAACCAATCATCTCATGTTAAAAAATGTTTGTCGCATCCGTCTACTCAGTAATCTATGGCATGACTGCTACTATGTTATCACTGTCGGCTCGAAACTTTTATTTTCATCTCGTATGAATTTCTTAAGAAATAAATTCTAAAGGTAAAATTGGCATTTTATGGATGGATAAAACTGATTATAGATAAATACCAATCTTAAAATGTGTATCGTATTCAGGCATCATGTGAGATAAGGAGTTAATACATTTGGCCAAAATTCTATGGAAATTATGGCATGATTTACGGATAAGTTGGGTTTGCTTTTTAGGATGAATTTTAAGGCACACATTTCTCGACTTATACGCGAGTATATACGGTATATAATTTGATCCTTGGCAACAATTGTAAATTTCAAAGGAAGAATTTTGGTCATTTTAATAAATTGTTAAAATTGGGAATACAGCATAGTAAGACCATGAAAATTAACAGGTGCTACTAGACTATGCTGTGTAATTCATTGCAGTGCTACTTTCGGCAGCACAAATACTTTCACATCTCCGATTCTAAAAATCTTACCAAAAATATTGATTGACTTTTAAAAATAAAATTAACAAATAAACAATTGAAACCCTTTCTCTAAATCTGTATCAGAACTATTCAGATTTTAGCAAATATGTGCTCAAGTCCAAAGAATGAAAGTATGGGAAGGTTGTGTAAGTGAGGAGGTAAGCTTATAAAGCTGATATGTTCTGTAGTATTATCAATAACATTTATACATACATGACCCAGAATCTAACCTAACTTTTGGATTCCAATATAGGTTATTGGATGTCATTTGTATATCATAAGAGCACTGCAGTTAAAAGCAAACCTTTTAATTTTAGTTTTAAAATACGACTCTAAATGGAATCGAGAAGAGATAAAAGCAAAAAATATTGATAGAACAGGCAGAATAAGCACTGTATGAAACAAAACCTTCTTGCAGCCATTTCCATAGTTTTTATACCAGGAAAGCACCAGCATATGTTCTTTGGATTTTTAATATTATAATTTTTAGAGTGGTACAAAAAATTATCTGATTATTGTGATAGAGCTGCCAAACACATCAAGACTCTGAATGTGAAGCATCATTTGGACTACCATAGCTAGTTTTACACTTGCAATCTTTTCCAGGAAAGTAGCGAGTTGTACCTGTGAAAGTTAAACTATTCACAAACGAGGCAGTGAGCGAGTAAGAGATGAGTGCACTAACTTTCTCGAGCTGGCTTTCCTGGGTGGTGCGGCTCGCTTCACAAAAACGAAGCTACGGATGAAAATAAGGCTCATCTCCGTTGTTATGATTGAAACATAAGAAAAAATGGCGGAAGATAAGCCAGGCAACGAAGCAATGGAGTATGTGAAAAGAATAAAGGTGAAAATCATTTTTTGTGTTTGTGTTATTATTACTGACATGCTTGCCTCGATGTTTGTTATAATGGAACAGGAAATGACGATTAAATCTGCCTTCATTACTTGGGAAAACTTTCTCGGAAAAGGTGCTTTTAATGTAACCAGTTAAACGGCTACAGCAGGTTCTAGCAAAATGAGCGCAGCCCGGTTAGCCTTTGCCACTAATAAAGTGTGCTAGTGTAAAACCAGCTTAGGTCTCTTGTTATTTCGGCCTAGAAAGTAGTTCTTTTGAATGATGAGTCCCACTTTTCAATCCTTCAGAGTTTGAGTTTGGCGACAGCCTGGTCGAATATCTCAAGCTGCGTTCTTCCAAGTGTTCAGCAGAGACTTCATAGGATTATGGATTTGTTTTTCATAGATGGAACATGGACAAAAATAATGAACTCTGAAGTATAATTTGATATTCTGAACATTTCAAACCTACCAGCAGGTCTTGAATTTTGGAAAAGAAAATGACCATTGTTCTTCTATTATATTGTGTGCTGAAACAGTTTCTTGAAAATGAAGTTGAATTGTGTAAGTGTTTGCTCATGGTTCTGACCTTAATCTACGAAATACTTCTGGGTTGAACTGGAGTAACCGATACTCATATCTTTGCTCATCTTTGCAGAACGAATGATGACTGTCCCTACTGAGGATACCAGAAATTGGTCAAAAGTATATCTCTACATACACACAAACACAGATTGCTGCTATACATGCTAAAATTGAACTGTATAATTATTAATTTGCAATGATAAAAACCATTTTTCTCAAATATTATTTCCAATACTTTTGATAACATAATGTATCTCTATTTTCATCTGCATATTAAGTGTCTTATTACCACCCTTATATTAACTCGCTCTTGGATCTTGTGAGATGGTACGGAACCTTTAAGTCGAATTTTGAAGCACTTCCGTTTTTTTCATTCACTTTTAAATTTTACATACAGGTTTGCTCCTGGTGGCAACACATTTTAGAAATTTTTTTCTTACCAATTTTGGTCCCCCCTCCCGAATAAAATTTAAATAGATTAATTTTTCCTGCATGTCTATGGAGTTTTGTTTGCGTGGAGCAGTTTGTGACGTTAGAATTTGTTTTCCCAATAAGACTGTTTCTTCTAAGGGTGGTAAAAAATGGTTCATTTTTCTCTTTACTTATTTTTTTAATGGTCTTTAACAATATGAAAATTAACTTGTATCAACAAGAGGTGTTCAGAAGCAATAAAAGTAAAGCTCCATCACACAAACTGTCAGTCCTATATCTTCTATCCCTACACACCATTCCTTAATTGATGCTTACTCATTGAAGAAAAAAAAATTTTTTTTGAATTTATTATCCACTGTTTTTTTTTTTCCCTTCTTATATTGTATAATTTATATGTTGAAAGTTATCTGATCCTATTAGAATAAGGATATAGGAAAGATAACATTTTTCTTTAGAAATTTAAGTTCTTAAAAAGAATTAGTTTTTGGATAGAAAGATAATTAAAGGTTTTAAATAGAGTAATCACATATGAAGATATCAAGTTAAAAATTAACTTTGCCAAATACTTTTAATGAAATGAGCCATTCATGTGTTAAAGTAAGTTCATGTTCAATTACATTCAGTCTAGAGGTCATCATGTTGCATCTTTGGATCCCTTGAAAATTCATTATGCTGACTTACATTCGGGGTTTGAAGAGCGTCATGGAACGCCACCAGAGTTGGTTGTTCGAAATTATATGTTAGGTAGGTAATGTAGGAATGCAGTGCATGGCTATAATGTAAATAAAAGGGAAAGACATTGTTGAAAATAATATAGCCTTTAAATGTTGAGATAATTTTTTTTTTTTTTTTTATTTCTTTTTATTTTTTAACACTTGCATTTTAAAGTTTTTTTTCATATGAAGAGAATTTTATGATTTTGTGGTCATTTATTTTTTTCACCCATGATTGGTATAATTATTTCATCAAAGAAATTAAAGTAAGTAATTTCCTTACTCTCTTTTTTGACAATACACTGTTCAACTTTTTTCACCATGACTGAAGTCGGATTACCCAATTAAAATAAAAATTTTTGTCTGTTACTGTTTGATACTCAGTGCATTTTATTAAATATTCAAATGTCTAGCAAATGGAACATTCTTTCGTGTTAGAGAAAACTTTACTTTTCTTTGAAAATATGGCAAGTGCTTGAATTTGATCGAAATCTATAAAGCATACTGACGAAGACTGCAGAGCAGTCGAAATACTTATACATGACTGAAATAATAAATAATATTGTGGGAAATGGTTGTCTCATACACAAATGCAGTAAATTATAGTGCAGAACATTCATAAATCAGCTTTTCAAAGGATTTTGTTTCATGTGTGTTGGTGACTGAGAAAATACTGCTATTGTGACCATGTGTGTGAGGTAGTCTGTGATTATCATGGATATTAAATTTGAAAGAAACTGGAACTTCCACCATGACAATGCACCTTCTCATTGAGCTCTCCTCAAACGTAAGTTTCTTGCGAAAAACGGCATGATTTCGCTTTCATACCCACCCTACTCGCCAGATTTGGCTCCTGCCGACTTTGGCCATGTTCCGAAAATGAAGATTCAGTTGAAAAGTTGCCATTTTGATACGATTGAGCAGCTCCTGTGCGGATCGCAGAAGGTGCTTGACTCGTTTCTAAAAAAAGACTTTTAGGATACTTTCTTGAAGTGGTAGGAACGCTGGACTCATTGTTATGGCTTTGCAAGGGGACTATTTTGAAGGAGACACTGTGTAAAAGTACAAGGGTTGTACCAAAAGTAAGGTTCCCATATTTTTTACAAGTAGAAAACATTGTTTATTGTTATTAATTTATACATCGTTGAAAAGCTTACACTGTTGTCTATTTTTCAACATAGTCTCCATTTTTTTCGACACACTTTTGAAGACGGTGCTCCAGCTTTTGTATTCCTAAGTCGAAGAAGTCTCCCGCCAATCCGTTCTTTCAATTGTGCCGTGGGAAGCTTCAGGAATGCGTTCAACAAGTTCACGGACAGTGACCCTCCGATCTTTCAGCAGCTCACTGTTGATCTTCTGGGCAATCGAATCCGAAACCGGCGGTCTTCCACTCCGTTCTTCATTGTGAACTTCCGTGCGACCCTCAGCAAAAGCCCTGCACCATTTTCGGATGTGCTGAACGGACATGCGCTTTTCACCATAAACCTCAGTCAGTTGCTGATGAATCTCCACAGGCGGTAACTTCCATGCGTGGAGAAACCGGATTACTGCTCGAACCTCGCACTTGGCGGGAGCGGCGATCAACACTTCCATCTCTGACGGCTGCCAAGCGAACACTGAGCGCCGTAGGAATCGCTCGAGAGTGGGGCTCAAGAGTGCGGGAACCACTGCGCACGGCACTGTTGTCGGATTTAGCCTAGCACCTTCCCTCGAGGCTGTAGCTCATTGGGAACCTTACTTTTGGTACAACCCTCGTATTTAAATAAAGTATTTTTTCTTTAAATGAACCAGTCCGGGAACTATTTTGATCCCACCTCTTATACTCTAGCTTTAAAGTCTTATTGCCTTTGTCTTTCTCAGCTGAAGATGGATACCTGGTACACGAAATAGGTATCTGGTATTTCAGTTCTCCTTGTGGAGTAGAGGTTTCCCTTTTTGGTAATCCACGGATTTTGTAAATTTGAAGGAGGTTATCTAAAGATGGGAATTATCACATAAGATGCAATAGCATAATAAAATCATATGGGAAAAAAAGTTAAATGGTGTTTGTTCATTAATTTTAAGAATAGGTTAAGACGTTGAGTTCATTGATAACTTCCTCAGCCGTTTATCTTAGAACATCCACAGGTAAGCAGGATGGATTTTTCTTTTTTTAATGCAAGATCATTGGCATGAGACTTAACTTTTAAGATTATCAAAAGAAACTAACAGTCTGCACAGATACTGGAGTAATCGTTTGGAATTGCATTATTAGTTACTTCAGTCTTTAGTTCTGTAGTTTTTAACTGATAAATTTGTATTGGTTGATGAATGGTTGTCTTATTAATGAATTAATTTTGTAAGAAGTTACTGATTACACTAATTTTGTATATTTAGTACAAATTATCTGAATACTATTACTTGTATAGATTTTTTTTATAATAGTTAATTGCAATTTTTTAATGAATTTAAACTGTTTTCAGATACTTTGAAAGATGCATGGGAAAGGGAGGGGTTAACCATTCTGTTCTTATTTTAAATTTTAAAAAATGAAGATTATCAGTAATACAAATTTTTGTAGTATATGTAATAATAACAGAATATATGTAGACCATTGTTTTGACTGTCACTATTATTAAAAGATTAGTCCTTTTTCAAATTCATCATATGCTGGGAGCAAATGAAAAATGAACACTCAGAAGGCTTGATGTTATATGGCATATATTTTATGTTCAGAGTCCTGCAAACTAAACAACACTGATCACAAGTTCAACTTCGTCTTCCAATCCAGCCCCATAGATATGGTTGATTGGAGAAAGGTCTGGCTAGCATGCTAGCAAGGAAGTTGATTGACAACTGTAGATCTTGTTGAGCAACACTAGCTGCGTGTGGATGGGGTTTCCTTGCTGGAACACAGCATGTCTCACATGTTCAAAAAAGGATCAGGACTGGCTAGAGCCCTCTCCACAAATGCCAGACACAAGATGCTGTTGAAAGACATAGCACCCCACACCATTACTCCAGACAAGGTGAATACACAATGGAAGGTCTCTCTCACGTAGGCTTACACATATAAACTGTCACTCATGCCTAGATATAAACTACTATTTTCACTTTCAGTAATCACTGAACACCAACCTCCATTTGTCCAATTAGCCTATTCTTATCACCAGTGGAGGCGCATCTGACTGTGTCATGGTGTAAGTGGCGGTCTTTACGAAAGGAAACCACGCTTGCAGTCCTTCCTCCAAGAGATGATTATGGATGATCTGAGTTGATATATGTGATATAATCATGGCTTTGATTTCAGTGAATGTAGAATATGTGGTAGAAGCAACATCCTGGATATTCATGATACCTGGTTCAAATCCAGTCATGAAATTTTTCCTTAAGTTTTTTCATGTGAAATCTGGATATGACTGTTCGGTCTGCTAAAGCCACCAATCTTCACGTTAATCCACGTCGGCGCACTTCTGAACCACGTCTGCGGGTGAATAATCCTTCCTCTTCCTATAATCTCCAACAGCATTGCAGACCCTTCCTGCCCGACTTTCTTTCCAATTTGGGGGAAGGACCACCATGCCTCCCAAAGACCTACTATGCTGCCCTCTTCAAATCAATCAGCTGGACAAATGGTGAACTGTGATGACTTCAGGCTTGCTCTGCAGTCTTTAGCAGTACTGGACATCTAAACAAATACTGGTATTTGGTTTTATAATGGTTTGGCAGGTTCCTTTATACATGTACACCTGAAGCAAAAACATCTGGTACCTCCTACTGCCTCCTACTCTGAAAATAGAAATCAGCAATAAAATTTTAACTTCTGTAATGTGACATCACTCCTTCTAGCTGGTTGTATTTTAATTTCCACCAGCATATTTAGGCATTTTTTTTTTTTTTTCTAATTATACAGCGACAATGAAAAGAGATGCATGTTTATATTCTATTATTGTGAAAATATACATCAAAATTTCATATTACTGAGAATCATCATTTGTTTTAGTACTTTATTATCAATATAGTAGAAGACCGTTGTTCAATAATGTTACTTACATTTTAAATCGTTTATTATATTTTTACCTATGGAATTCTTAATACGGAGTGGCTAATTGCAAGTACTTGTATCTTGATGTTAATATTCAAAGAAGATATTGTTTTCATTGCATGTAAATTAAAGCAAATCAGAGATACAGCATAAGAAATTTGATTGAAAACTAATGTATTTATTAAGTTTGTTTTTAAAATTTTTACTGGTTTTTATAATATTTGGATAACATGTTTTTTGGGGTTTTTTTTTTTTTTTTTTTTTTTTTTTTTGTTTTTTTTTTTTGTTTTGCTAGTTTTGTGTTAACATAAAATTGATTAACATTGATTAACCACCCTCTTCATGGTTATTAATTTTGTCTTTTTAAGTAGTTTGCTTGTTGTCATAGTGTGTGGTCTGTCTTTATACTTGTTAGATTCGAGGACATAATATTGCCAATTTGGATCCCTTGGGTATCAACAGGGCAGATTTGGATTGGTCTATTCCTCCTGAATTGAGTCTTCAGAATTATTCTTTAGGTAACATTTTACATCAGATTTTTAATTCATGTTTGAAATTGTCAGTAATTATCCACATAAAACTGACATGATTATCCGAATACATGTCTAGAAAAGGTAATCTATGTTAATATTTTTCAAACAGTTTGCTTAATGCACTTTCTGCATGTTGGATTTATAATTCAAATGCGTGGAATGCAAGGAAATAAAACTAACAATAAAGCTATGAGTTATTTATGTAAATATAATGTTTAGTTATGAAATGCAGGGTTCTCTGTATTGCCCTTCTTGATGAAGTTGATGGAGGTGTTGCAGTACATAGGAAGAAAGAAAAGAAAGTGCATAGACTAAAGTACTACAGGCCTCCATCAAGTTCATAATGTTTAGTCTTGGATTTTTTTTTTGAATCTGTTTATTTGTCCCACAAGCTATTTTACCAGATATTTGCAAAACAATGTGCTGGAATTGCTTACCATTCTCTTGCAGGCAGGCTTGAACACCCCTTCTCTGCCTTCCTTTTGCACTGAACTTTATGCAGTTCATGTTTTGTTTTCAATATCTTCATTTAGTCAAAGTTGTCAAAATGCCAGGTAAAGTAGAGAGTGGGGCATAGTGTATTATTAAATATATTAAGATGTTACTTTTTAAATAAATAAGCATGCGAGACCAATTTATCCTAATCTGTTGAAGCGGTGACCCATTATGTTCCATGAATTCCATGTTCAACAGTAGAGATGACTGGATTGAATCAGGTGAACGTCCAGGTACATGAAGGTTTAGCTGGGCTGAAGCTGCTGCTTAATTCTTAATGTTGTACGTGGAGGTCTTTATTGGGTAGGCTTGAGCTCACTCAATAACTGCTGAAATCTTCGATGATGACCATGTTATTGAAGCAGTTACAAGGCAAGCAGATTCAGAGGAAAGAAAATGTCTTTGAAGATTTTATTATTCTTACAGTTACATGTTTTATTAGTGTCGGGAGATTCAAACAATAATTTTATGTTCAGTAGAAGATCTCAGAAAATTTATGGAAGTCTAAAACTAAGTCCAAAAGATAAGACTTGTAATCTATTGTACTATATTTTTAAAGTTTTTTTGTAATGTTGTACCTATTTTATGTTCTGTACGAGTTTTTTAAAACCTTGAATTAAAGGATAATCTGATAATGCTTTATATAAATCTTAAATTTGATCCTAAAGATGCATAAACTTGGATATTTAATAAATTTGCTTATAAATTTCTTTTCAGTATTACAATTACATTAAAACAGAGTTCGACTATATTTCAAAAATTTTCAATTGATATACGTATACTTTATTATGTTGTGATGAAAATATACAGAGTGTCAATAAATGGAAGAACAATAATTATCTAATGTGATCCTTTGCATGATGACAAACTTGAAGTTCCTTATCTTTTTTTCCTACTAAATAAGATACTTTTTAACTCTTTTTAAAATGATTGTCCCAACTAAAATTCTCTATGCCGGCTGGATCTGGTATTCACATAATTCTCAACTACTAGGACACTTAATAAATTAACTTCCAAACTTTAACTCATTTTTCTATCTCATTTTTATTACCGATAACAAACCTCAACTTCAGGCCTCTTTTTTTAACATATACCATATTATTAAGACAATTTCTTTCATCTGTTACTTATTTTTGTTACTTACTAACCATATTTTAATTTAATTTCAATTGTATATCATACTTTGCAGTGCCCTCCTGGCCTAACCCATTGGTCTATACCATACTGGCCTCATAGAGCACTATTGTAATGCTTTCTAACATTGAAATAAATAATTTTTTTTTAAATTTATGAATTGGGGTCCAATACGTCCATCCAGGGCCTGTATGGCCAGAGGCCGACGAGTTGGGTCTCTGGATGGACCTGGATTCACGACTGCTGTATGATGGTCGCAGCAGCCGAGGGAGGGGAGGGAGATTGTCTATCACTGATGGCTGCCCATCCAGTGATTAGCTGTACCTGATGTAGCTGGTCTACCCCATAAATAAATAAATAAATAAATAAATAAATAAATGAATGAATGAATGAATTAATAGGCATTCGAGTCCCGATTTATAAAAGAATTTCTCAAATTTTAGTGATTATTGGTAAAGGTCTGACAAACTTGATCAATCTAGATGCAGCGTTTAAAATAATTGATACTTATAATAATAACAATATAGATGTTTTTAATGACAAAACTAGTAGATTATTTGTTGAATAATTCTTAACTCTCCTTTTTAATTAACAATTTTTTTCGATTCATTATTTATCTCGTGTTGTTTTGTATTAAATCTATTATGTATTCATTATTCATCATTGTCCATTGTACAATATAAGTTTATTCTTGTAGAATATAGCCGACTTTAGTCCTTTCAGACATCTTCAGTATTGGTTTACGATTGGTTTTTAATTTTCTTACAATTTTTTAAATTTCTTACATTATAAATATTTGAATTTTGAACAATATTTGTTTAATTCATTGTTAATGTTTTTCTACTTATATTGTTTTAGATTGTTTAAGTTTTTGAGATTCAATGTTAGTTTTTGCTAATTATTTTATAATTTTATTCGTATATAAGGTATTGCCCTATTTCTTTTTTAAGTTTTAATTATATAGTTCTCAATCTTTTGTTGTTGCTTAATAATTTTTTAAGAAATTTATATTGTAAGAAATTTAAAAAATTGTATTGTAAGAAATTTAAAGAATTGTAAGAAATTTAAAAATCAGTTGTAAACGAATACTGAAGATGTTCGAAAAGACTAAAGTCTGCCATATTCTATCTGAATAAAATTTGTATTGTAGAATGGACGATGATGAATAATTAATACATAACAATTTTTTCATTAACCCCACTCTGGGCTTTTGCTCGTACAGGACAACACAGGTGGCTTTTTTTTAGCTTCCACCCCTTCTGGTTTGCTACCTCCCCCTCGTTGTTACTGTTATATTATATTGTCTAGAATTGGAAACTATTCCGAATAAATTCCAAAATAAATGAATTTTATTTATTTTAAAAAAGGGGTTCATAAATTACTCTAGATTTAATAAATAATTGAAAATGGTCTGGGGTTAATATTTTGCTGCATCTTTATTTATTTATTTATTTATTTATTTATTTATTTATTTATTTATTTATTTAATCATGGCCTCAGCTTTTGCACTTTATTGAAATAAAAAATTATGACATCTTCTTGTGTTGAATTTTTTAATTTTTGGATACATTGCTGATTAATAACTGATTGTAATCATTTATTAAAAATAAACCAAAAAATCTGTTTTATTATTTAGAAACTAAAGATATGGACAGAGTGTTCAAATTACCAGGGACCACGTTCATTGGTGGGAGTGAACATGCCTTGTCGTTACGAGAAATTTTACGCAGGCTAGAGGTGTGTATAACAATTACGCACATATTTTAATTTGAATGAATTTTATTATTGTCATTCATTTTTATGCGTCATATAATACTATTGTATCTCCTTTTTAAAAAATTTCATTATGTGCAAGTATGAGATCAGACTTTTCAGTTTTACATACATACATATTCAAATATTTCCATATATGCTATAACAAAAAGAAATGCTATAACACAAGAAAAAAGAATTTATTGAACTAATTTTCTATGTTTATGCCTCCCCTCTTCACATACTGCATACAATGTTCTTATAGGCTCTCAAAGGCCCCTGAAAGTCTACTGATGAAATTCCATTCAGAACGGTCGTCGCATTCCTTTTGTCAATTCCACATCTTCAAAATGGCCTCCTTTTAATGTATGAATTGGAAAAGTACTTTTGTATTGTCCTTATTTTTATCAAGTGAATTGAAAAGAATAATGTTTTCTGTTATTAAGTAGCAGAAGAATGGAGCCGCTGTTTCATGTTTTTACAATGTCCGCTGTCCGCCCCCCTTCATATTTTCCACATTTTTTGATGTAGAATTTTGAAACTTGTAACATAGCTCACTATAGGCATGTCCTACTTCACTATTTAGTCTGGTTTTGATTGGCCCATTGGGTTCAGAATTACGGGGGTGTGAGTGAGAGGGGACCAATTCGATATGTAGATTCTTCTAGGTAAGATCTACATTCTTGTGAAATTTTGGCCCAATTGTCCCAGTAGGGTCAGAGTTGTGGGGTGGCAGTCACTTGGTCTTTAGAACACATGGCATGTGATCGGAAATGATGAAAAACAAAAGAAGATACAGCTCTTTTACATTTTCTGAATACTACGGGGTTGTGCATAACCTTTTGCTAGGGGGCTGCGACTTAAACCGCAGCGTTGTAGCACACTCTTATGACGCTTCGGCAGAGAGTAGTTCATTGTGCGTCTATTGGTATCAAACAAATACGGCTGGTTTAATAAATGACAGTGAAGAGCAGCGTTTCATGGATAGAGTTCATGCAAATGCATATCGAGAGGCAATGGAAGCAGGTGCGTCTTTTATTAATCGCAAATGGGTTGCGAACAAGTTAAACCGATCGGATAGATGGGTGACGGACAATTGGAAGAAAGGTTATGATAACTGCCATGCCGAATTTGCTGAGGGTAGGCCCGGGAAATTATCACAGGAAAGCAAAAACATCATTGCTAATAACAGTGGCAAAAGACGTCGCAGCTGTGTCAACGTTGCACAAGAAATTAAAGCCGAAACTGATGCGTGCTGTTCGAGAAGCAGGTGGTGGCCACACTAAATATTGATGTGATAAAAGCAGAAATAAACGTACTTTTTGATTATCAACCGCAGAACATTCCACTTAGTTTTGTTTATTTTCCAGACCCCTAGCAAAAGGTTATGCACAACCCTGTACATTTGAGAAAATCAATTTTTTAATTAAAAAAAGAAAAAAAAAAATGGTAGGACACCACTCTCTAGAATCATCTTCCAGCAATTCATGCTCATTCTCGAAAAGTGAATATTATTTGAACACCTTGCTACGATTCAGAAAATCATTTCCGTATGCCGTTTGCATCATTTGGAACATGGTTTCTATAGTTGATTTTTACATGGTAAACAAATACAATAGACATTATTTTAAAAACTCCTGAACATTCTTGTTTTTTTCCCCCTTATAAACTTCAGATATAATAATTTTATGTATAGAAGATCAAACTTAAAGCAATATTTGGCAGATATTAGGATATAACAATTGCATATTGTATGTATGCATCTTTCCAGCAATGAGGAGGACCTGTGTACATGCCATCTCCTGTGTTGGGAAGATTCTGGCCTCTTTCAACAAGAATTGATTTGAAATTATAAATGGAAACTAGAGATGAAACTCCAATCATCAGAAAAAACTGAAGGAAAAATTCCACGACCAGGATACGAACCAGGCACCACGATTAGCACTTTCATTGGGCCATCGTGAACACCAGGTGTTCTTAAAAGACTACCAGGTAGTCAAGATGAGAGTAGTCCTAAGCCAATGATAGGACGGGCACCCAGTTTGCAATTCGGGAATTCCTCCTGTCCAAACCATCAGAAAAGTTGATGAGCACAACTTTGGGCTACCGCGTTCATGATGGCCCAATTGGTAGAGGCAATGAGCGTGATACTTGGGGTTCCTGGTTCGAATCCAGGTCATGGAATTTTTTCCTTCCATTTTTTCTAAAGAATTGATTTAGTAACTTATCTTTTATGCTTGTGGTTGTTTACAGTGTGTCACTTGATTTAGTAATATTTCAAACTGCCCATATGACTTTATTTATTTTTATTTATATATTTATTTTTCTGATTAGGTTAATGTGCATAATTTTTATTTTCATAATAGGAATCCTATTGCCGTCATATAGGAGTTGAATTTATGTTTATAAATAGTTTAGAACAGTTAAATTGGATTCGTAAAAAATTTGAAACCCCTGGAATTATGAATTTTTCGAAAGAGCAAAAACGTCTCATTTTATCTAGGCTCGTTCGTTCTACTGGGTGAGAATTCACTAACTTTTATTTCTTTTTTATTCTACATTTTATTATTTACTCATTTATTTTTTATTGTTAATTTGTTCAGATTGGAAGCATTCTTAGCTAGAAAATACCCTTCAGAGAAAAGGTTTGGGTTAGAAGGGTGTGAAGTTTTAATTCCAGCAATGAAACAGATCATTGATAAATCTAGTGAATTAGGAGTGGAAAGTGTTATTATAGGAATGCCTCACAGGTACTGTATTATCATTTTTATTAAAATTTACTCTCCTGAATTGTTTTGATTCTTAAAGATTGAATAAAGTTAAACAGTTATTTTGTAGATTTAACATAAAATACACGTACATTTCTGTTCTTTCTTTCAGAGGTCGTCTTAATTTATTAGCTAATGTTTGCCGAAAACCTTTAGAACATGTGTTTACTCAATTTAGTACTCTAGAAGCAGCAGATGAGGTATTTTAATTCAAATAGCTTTAATTAATTGGCCTGGGTGTAAAATTAAATTAAAGGTAGTGAAATTTATTTGTTAGGGATCAGGCGATGTCAAATATCACTTGGGAACTTACACTGAACGACTCAATCGAATGACTAACAAAAACATTCGATTAGCAGTTGTTGCAAACCCTTCACATTTGGAAGCTGTCGATCCCGTCGTTCAAGGTAAAACGCGTGCAGAGCAGTTCTATCGGGGAGACACCGAAGGTAAAAAGGTGAGTTGAGGAGGTTGGGTTCTTAGACTTGCCATATTTTCTCGGTTAGAGGCCCCCCCCCCCCCAAGCGTCTATTACACCCCCCTCCCACCCCCCCCTCCTCTATTCTTTTCATACATTCTTTTATTTTTTGCAAATGTAGGCCCAGATTCGCAAACGTGTTGTTAGGTTACAACATTTCATCATTACTGCTTCTATAAATGCTTATTACTGTTCACAAAACCTCCGTAAACGAAAACTTAAACGAAAATGTTAATTACTGTCGTTACAGAACGTTTAAAGTGGTGGAAGGTCTTGAATATGATGGACAAAGACATCTGTATTCTAATGCTTCGATTATTGTGACTCAGCATTGATGCGATATCAGTAATCGAACATATTCGATATTGTAGATTTTCAGTAGATGTAATATATCAATTGACTGTGAGGCTCAGATGATATACAAATGGAAGAGAAAAATTGACGAGCTTGTTCAATCGCTCGACCAAAAGCAGTGACTTCGAATAACCCTATTTCTATCATATTTTTCTTTATCAGCATTTGATATTTTCATAAAAATAATTTCTATTTGTCAGTACTTGATATTTTTTACAGAGTTCTTTTATTTATTTATTTTTTTTCGTAGTCATCAAATGTAATCTGTTGCTTTCACTTTTCGATCTTTCTCCATTTTCCTTAATTCCGCTGTAATTGGGATTCATATTGGCTGTTTTCAAGCAAACAGATTCTCGAAATCATACTACTATTTTCTCATCGTTACGTTTAGGCTAACGGCACTTATTGTGAATCACATTTACGACGAATAATAAAATTTACTGACATCGCTACAATACTTTGTCGTTAATGACATTTTTGTGAATCTAGACCGTAATCTACATTACTTTTTCACACTAAAAACCCAACATTTTCTTTAAAATTACTGTGTCCTCTTCTGATTCAGTTTACTCATCTGAAAGTATACCTCGTCCCTCTCTCTCCTCCATAAATTCAGACCGGTTTCACTTTCTCTTTATGGCCGAGATCACATGGACTGGCCTCTGTTACTTAAGACGAGGCCTCAAATCCAGTCTTCAAACTGGGAAAATATGGTATCTGTATTAATAAAAGTCAATGTGCATCTGTCTTTCTATCTGTGTATATTTGCGATAATCTCTACACCCACGTAACCAATGGATGTCAAACTTTGTATGATGGTTTAACATAGATTTAGATTTGTGATGAATAAATTGTGCTGCGGCCAATAATTTATAGGGTGCTTTTTTGGTTATTTAAAGGAAGCTATTGAATTTGATAAACTATTCAATTTTATGATTACTTTTGCGTCTGACACTTAAATAATATTTTCAAGGTCATGAGTATTCTAATGCATGGTGATGCAGCTTTCTGTGGACAAGGAATAGTGTTTGAAACATTCCATCTCAGCGATTTACCCGATTACTCCACCCATGGCACTATACACGTTGTTGTCAACAATCAAGTAAGGTTTATTTAACTTTATAATTCTTCAGCTTTGTTTAATGAAACTTACTGCAATATAAATATCTATTAATAATAATTAATTTTATATTTATTAAAAATTAATGAATTTTGATTCTTTTAGGTGGGATTTACAACCGATCCAAGGTATGCCAGGTCATCTCCATATTGTACAGACGTTGCTAGAGTTGTGAATGCTCCAATTTTTCATGTTAATGCTGATGACCCTGAAGCTGTCATTCACGTTTGCAATGTAGCATCTGAATGGCGAGCTCTGTTTCACAAAGATGTAGTTATTGATTTGGTAAGATGTTTTTGTAATTTTTTTTTAATATACACCATGTTCAGACCTGATCACATTTCTTGAAATGTGTACGTTTTAGAAGAGTAAATAGCAAATCCTGATTTTCATCTTTCACACTTGACATGAAGTTTTTCAGAATTGTGAAGTTTTAACAGACACAAATAAGTGATTAATACTGATAACTGTGTGATTATAATTGTCTGGCATATAGAAACGATATATCAAAAATAAGTTTACAAATTTTGAGGGAGAGTTACTTGCACCAAAGCAAGAAATATATTCCATATAAACATATGTCTGAAAATCCTTATATTTTGAAGTATTAATAAAAGTTTACATTCAACTGTTTGAGGTATAGTCTATCAATGGAAGTTTGTAACCAATCTGATGGTGCTATGTTGCCATGGAGACTTCTTTACATTTGTCATTTCTGTACATTGTGATTAGTCTGTCTTGTGTAGTAGTGAGTTAACTGAAAGGTGTTCCATTTAACCATGGCAGGATATCCATTTCGTGAGCAGGCAGATATGATTTTTTATGTTCGGCCATGTGATGGCATTTCCAGACCGTAGTCAACCGATTCATCCACTGTTGTTGCTGTTTATTGTCATGTTGCTAAGACAGTAACCTAAGTTCCACAAAGTATGATTGAGGAATGCCAACAGATGTTTGCATCATGGAAGCCTGCGAAACCTTTCAACACCATTGGGAATATTTGAACGGGTGCGACAGTCAATGATCTGAAAACTGCATGCATGTGTAGAAGCATGTGGAAGATATTTTGAATATTTGTTATGCGTTTCTGAGGTGTGTATAACGTAAACTATCATTAATACCTCGAAATCTAAAGATCTTCGGGCATACATTTATATGAACCCACCTTCAACGTTTGTAAACTTGTTTTTGATACACTCTGTATATGATACGTTATAGCTAAGTATCGCAGGCGATATCTTCGTATACTGCTCTATTGCACTTAATATTTCTTAAATCAATTTGGACCTGTCCTTCATTCCAGATATCAAGGACCTTTATCTCTGCCTCCAATAATGTTAGCCATTTATTGGCAGCCATTTTTTCTCAAGGAGCACTGGAAGGGAAATTGGGGAAAGGGTAAGGGACGGGACATCATGCTGATGTCAGTTGTCAAACTCTCTTCAAGAATTTTAAATTGTTGAAAAATTGCCATTTTGGTAGAGTTATAGAAAACTCGTTCAAGTGGTTAACTTATAACTGTGGGTTTTCTACAAGTGTGGTTCAAGTCTGAACGGGGCAAGATATTTTTTTGTCTTAAAGAAATATTGATGATGCAGACTTCTGTAATTTTCGATATATGTGTATTATGTGAAATAAAAGTTAAAAAACCATTACTGGATAATTATAAAAAACTAGAAGAGATACCCAGTGTTGCCCGGAATAATTACATTTGCACAAACTTTTCCTTTCATTGTTGGTCATGAGATATATATCGTTGATCCCTGCCTTGTGTTGGTGCATTGCGTGTTGATACCATTGTTGATACGTATTGTTGCACAAACTTTTCCTTGCATTGTTGGTCATGAGATATATATTGTTGGTCTGTGCATAGTGTTGATACCATTGTTATCTATTGTTGCACAAACTTTGCCATGCATTGTTGGTCATGAGATATTTCTCATTAATATGCCCTGCCATAACCATGAATATCGATTTTTTATCAATAATTATTATTTTTCCGAAATCTGAGGTAGACAGTGACCTTCCTCATGCTTTGAAGGTCAAGTATGCAAAATTTCATCAAGATCGGAATGAAACTGTAGATTTGTATAAGAAACAAACAAACCCACCAATAAACATACTTCTTTATATATATAAATAGATTGCATATAATAATCCAATAATAAAACCCGGACAAATATTAAATTTTAAAAGGCATAGCCTAACATTTTGAATCGCTGTTAAGAATACCTGGGATGTTGCTTTCTTTCAGGTAAACAACATATATAAATTTGGTGAAACTGTAGCCGACGAAAAAGACAAGCCTGGACTCTCAAAAGTCACCTAGCCTTAGTAGTCTGAGTAGCAATCCAACTTTCATTATTTCCAACAAACGAAAAAACCCTGATTGCTAAAATCCAAAATGGAGAGAATGAAGGTTGGATTGTTTTCTCGGCAACTTTTCAAAATGGCTGCGCAGCTGAGATGTCTGCCTGCACAGTGGTTTAGCAATAATTAAGTTCAAAACCAGTAAAGAAATGATTTGGTCATTAACTAGAGCTGAACAGCAATAAATACAGTACACGAACATGACCGGTCTTAATGATAAAAACCAAGGAAGTCCTGGGATGCTATTCAGCATTTTTACTGATGTTTGGTATCAACCGATCTTTTATAGATGTTGAGAGAAAACGTTTGAACTTTCTTACAAAAGTGTACATTTTGCATGGTAAAGAGTACAAAAAAAATACAATTCGAAATGCTTTTGTGGAAGTAGGAATTACCTCTCCTGTGGATGATTCAATCACGAGAATCAAGGAAGAGGAAGAAACTAATTAAGCCTAGCAAAGAACTACTTTCTGAAATTGTAGAATTATTTTTCTCAGACACATACTATTCCGATTTTGAAGGATTTTAAATGAAATTTGTTTCTGGTATAATGTAATTTGAAATGTAATGAATAAATTTTTATTTTATTATATGGTCATTTATTTTGAATACTTCTTCTTTTTCAAATTTAAAAGTCTAAAGTCTTTAAAGACAAAGTTTGAAAGTGAAACATTAACCTAAGCTGTCTTAGCTGCATATATTATGTATCATAATCCATTGCATATTTTTGAACTGAAATTTTTCCAAAAATGTAGTAATAATTTTAAAACTTACTGTACATGGATGCGTATTATATACTGAAAATTAGGGTAATCCCAGCTTAATACAGTATCGTATGTGAATCAAAGTTTATTTATAAACGTGTGTTTTTTTTTGTGTTTTTTTTTTCTTGTTTTAGGTTTGCTACAGGCGATTTGGTCACAATGAAAGTGATGAACCTATGTTCACGCAACCTTTAATGTACAATAAAATCAAAAAACAGGCTCCTGTATTAGAAAAATATGCTCAAAAATTACTTCAAGATGGATCTGTCAATGAAGCCGAAGTTAAAGAGGAAAATGATAGATATGACAAGATTTGCGAAGAGGCTTATGCTGCTGCAATGAAAGAAACGCAAGTTTATAATAAACACTGGCTGGATTCACCTTGGTCAGGTGCATTTCCTTTTTCTGATTGCTCGTAAATAAGGTGTTTCATAAAATTTTCTTTAATTTCATGTTCCATTAGACCTAAGTAGAGTATACTTGAAGTCATTTTCACACAACTTTGACATTGCTTACCGGTAATTATGTTGAGGATAGGCAATGATTTCTTACTATCTCCTTTATTTTTTCATGGTAAGTGAAAACTTAAGTATTAATTCCAATGCATGAGAATAATGGCATTTTTATTTTTCACATCTTTGCTTTTTCTGAAGTATGTCTTCTTCATGAGCTGATATGTTTTTTCCGCTATCAATAAATGCTGCATAGATGTGGGATTGTACATTTTATTTATATGATCGTTAAATTTCAAAGGAATGTTTATTGATCGTAAACTGAGTCGTAAATTGGTTTCAAAAACTAAAGTACGAGGATTGTTCAATAGAAACATGTTTAGCAGAGATTTTTTGAAAATTTTTATTCAAAGAATTTTAAAAAAAATCTCCATGAACATTCAGGCACGAGTCCCATTGGTGCACTAATCTATAGATTCCCATCTGCTAAAATTCTGCAGTTGTTAATGGTACCATTTTTCTAACAGCAAATTCTTTGTTAGCGTCGGAATTGAACTGCCATTCTTTTAGTAACTGTTTTAGAGAGCCAAAGACACGAAAATCGCACAAGGGACAATTTGTCGTGTAAAGCAATTTCCAGCTGACTTATGTTTTCATCTGATGTTACAACACAAGCATGTTCTAGATGAACCAAATCGGAAGGAAGACAACCAATTATATTCTAATTAAACAGGTGGTGGCCTTACAGTATAACAG